>ML822877.1:5297-19538 GCA_009831015.1 Picea engelmannii
AGAGCGTTCTTAAGAGATCCTAAAGGCCCTGGACCTGAAGGTCCTTACGTCGATCGAGTTCCCGTGAGCCACCTATAGATAGATCGACATATATAAAGGTAGATGAGCCGAGAGGGGCCCCTTAACCCGAGCCGATAATTTGGTCCTCTATATTTCTAAGAATACCAAACCTTTCAATAAAATGGAAGGTTTGGTATTGTTCAATTAAGCAATACACGATAACAATCCATCAGAGGAAGGCAAGTCATAAAACCTAACCTTGAAGGAAGGGAAGACTCCACCTTTAATGATAAATTGTGAAGCAAGAAATGCAGAGAGAAAAGAATAGAACATAAAACAGTATATTAGAATATATGAAGAAGAGTACAATGAGAAGAGTTAATGAAGAAGATACTATGCAAAAGGAAATAGCTGAGCTAAATAGGCTCAAGTAAATCAAGAATAGAAAGTACAACTGGCCAGGACAGCTGGCAGTGTACAGTCAGCCTGTTGAGGTTATATTATATTTAACACTCCCTCTTAAACTCAATAGTTACAAATATCAGCACTCATTATACCTATGTGCTATCTCTGAAAATCAAAAATCGATTTTCTTAGTGGCTTTGTAAAGATATCAACAAGCTGATCTCGAGAACCACAGAATTGTAGTACAATATCACCATTATTGACTAGCTCGCGTATGAAATGAAAACGAGTGTCAATGTGCTTGCTTTTCTTATGAAACACATGTTTTTTGGATAGAGCAATTGCTGAAGTATTGTCACAGAAAATAGGAGTTGGATCATTTTCTATATGTGACATATCTTTCAATATTCTTCTCAGCCACACAGCTTGACAGGAAGCTGAGGTAGCAACGACATACTCTGCCTCTGCAGAAGATATTGAAACAATTGGCTGCTTCTTTGATGCCCATGAGATTAGGTTCGAGCCCAGTTGAAAAACATGTCCAGATGTGCTTTTCCTGTCATCTAGGTTGCCTACAAAATTACTGTCTTTGTAACCAGAAAGTTGATTACTATCAGATTTAGTGTACCATAAGACAAAATTGAGAATTCCTGCAACATATCTCAGAATTCGTTTCGCCATTTTCCAATGAGAATCTTTGGGGGATTCCATGAATCTAGAAACAAGGCTGACTGCATACATAATGTCAGGCCTAGTTGCTGTAAGATACAACAAACTTCCTACTAAAATTTTGTACAGGGTACAGTCCATTGTAGGACCTTCATCATTCTTGCTCAATTTTTTGCCTAGGGGTATAGGGGTTTCTGCTGGATTGCATCCTTCCATGTGAAATCTTTTGATGATGTTTACTGCATACTTTTGTTGACAGAAAAAAATGCCTTTGGTTGATTGATTAACCTCAATCCCTAAAAAATATTTCATTATGCCAAGATCTGTCATCTCAAACTCAGATTGCATGGCATGTTTAAAATCTGTTAACTCAAGATTTCCTGTCTAGATCATGTCATCAACATATAAACATACAATCAAAATTTTACCATGTTGATCTGTTTTGGTGTAAAGAGTTGGCTCATTTTGGATTCTGTTGAAACCACTTTTGATCAGATAAGTGCCAATTCTTCTATACCAAGCTCTTGGAGCTTGATTTAAGCCATACAAGGCTTTCTTCAACCGATGTACTTTGGTTGGTTGCTCTTGGACTTCAAATCCAAGTGGTTGATCGACATAAACTTCTTCTTCTAAGAAACCATTCAGGAATGCTGACTTGACATCCATCTGGTATACTTGCCATTTGTGTTGGGTTACTATTGCCAATAGAGTCCTTACAGTGTCTAATCTTTCTATTGGAGCAAAAGTTTCATCATAATCAGTATCGGGTTGTTGTGAGAATCCTTTGGCAACAAGTCTTACCTTGTGTTTTTCAATCTGCCCTTTTTCATTGAGTTTAGTTTTGTAAACCCACTTGACACCAATACTCTTCTTGTGACTTGGCAAATCAACAAGATCCCATGTCTTGTTCTTCTCAATGGAGTCAATTTCTTGGTTCATGGCTTGAACCCAATGTGGCTCCTTAGCTTCTTCCTTAAAAGATGTAGGTTGACATGACATTAAAGAAAAAAGGTTGTGTTGTTCAAAGTCATCCAACTGCTGATGGATTTCTCTCAAACTTCGAGTTCTCTGATTCCGTGGTTCAGAGAATGATTCTCTGCTGGAAGTTGAGTTATCCTGAGAATTTTTAGGCTGTCTTTGTACTTGCAATCTTGGAAGAATAGTTTGAGGTACTTGATGTCCTGAATTTTCTGCGTTTTCAGAACTTGGCAGCAATGACTTTTGACTGTCCATTTGCTGATTTTCTGAATCATTCCAGAATTGATTTTCCATAAATTTTACATCTCTACTGAGAATTAGTTTCTTGGAGATTGGATTGTAAAGCCTGTAAGCTTTATATGTTTCACTATATCCAGTGAAAATACATTTCTCACTTTTGTCATCCAATTTCTTCCTTAATTCGGAAGGTATGTGAGCGTATGCTATGCATCCAAATGTCCTTAGATTTGCAACATTTAGCTTTGTCCCACTCCATGCTTCTTAGGGAACTTTCATCTTTAGAGTTGTGGTTGGAGATCTATTCAAGAGATAAATTGAGCATGCTACTGCTTCAGCCCAAAAAATATTTGACAGATTTTTCTCTTTGAGAAGTGTTCTTGCCATATTCATTATTGTCTGATTTTTCCTTTCAGCCACTCCATTCTGTTGTGGAGTATACCTGGCTGTTGTTTGCATAATAATGCCTTGTGATTTGCAGAAATTTGCAAATTCTCTGGAGTTGTATTCTCCTCCTCCATCTGACCTGAGTGCTTTGATATATTTGCCACTCTGTTTTTCAGCTTCTGCCTTGAATTATTTGAATTTTGCGAAAGTTTCAGACTTGTGTCTGAGAAAATAGATCCATATTTTTTTGCTGAAATCATCAATAAACGTTAGAAAGTAAAATCTACCACCTATTGAATCTGTTTGCATTGGTCCACATAGGTCAGTATGAACAAGTTCAAGATGTTGTTTGGCTTGATTTGATGACTTTGGAAAACTAGTTCTCTTATGTTTTCCAAGTATGCAAGACTCACATAGGGGAATTTTCTCTTTAAATATAGGAAGACCTTTGACCATGGAGTTCTTTTGAAGAAGACTTAGACTCTGAAATGGTAGATGTCCAAATCTTGTATTCCAAACCATTGTTTCATTCAGGGTAGATGCACTCTGTGCATATGGTTGAATCAGATTTGCGGTTCTGAGTGTAAGGGGAAACATCATATTCTGAGTCATATGGATTTCATAAATCAATTTTTTGCTGGGGTTTTTGTCATATATTTTGCAAGATGCTCCCTCAAAAAGTACCTTATAGCCATGTTCAATGAATTGTCCTACACTTAACAAATTATGTTTCAGATCTGGAACATGATAGACATTGTTTATGTCTTTCTTGACATTCTGTTTAGTAAGAATAGGAACAGTTCATTTTCCTTGAACCTTGACTAAGTAATCATTTCCAAGTGTAATATCAAATGAGATTGAAGAATCAATGCATGAAAGTAATTATTTGTTACCTATCATGTGATTGTTGCATCCACTATCCAGCAACCAGAGATCTTTAGGTTGTTGTTTAGTGCTGTGACATGAAAGAAACATACCTCCTGAGTTTTCTCCCGTGTGATTTGACACATGTGATTTGCCTGAGAGCTGATCTGCTTGCTTCTTCCTGCATTCAGATTCATAGTGCCCATAATTTTTGCAGTAATAGCATTGAATGCTTGATTTCTCATTTGATCGTCTCCCTCTGCCTCTTTGAGGCTGGAAATTATGATGTTGATTTTGTTGTTGTTGTCTTTGACCTTGGAAATTTTGATTCAGATACTGTTGTCTATTGCCTCCAATGGAGTGAGGGTTACTGTGATTTCTCCCTCTTCCTTGGTGACCTGTGCTTCTTCCTCTGCCTCTCCCTCTGCTAAAGGAGAATTGAGTTTTGAAAGCATTGTAGATTGACTCATCTGTGAGATGCAGTCTGGTCTTATGTGTCACCAGAGAACCAATTAGTTCATCTGTTGAAAAACATGACAGATCCTTGGATTCAAGGATTGCTGTTACAACCATTTCAAATTTCTTGGGTAAACTTCTGAGGATTTTCTCAACAATGCGTTGATTAGTGATGGTTTCACCAATCAATCTGATCTGGTTCATGATGCCCATGACTCTGGTCATGAACTGATCCACATTTTCGGATTCTGTCATCCTTAGAGTCTCGAATTGCGTCCTCAAGGTCTGCAGTTTAACTGTTTTGACCCTATCATTTCCTTGATAGGAAGATTTAAGGATGTCCCAGACCTGTTTTGAAGTACTACCGCCTGTGATTTTTGAGAAAATTGAATCATCTACAGAATTTTGAATCCAAAATTTAGCTTTATTTTCTTTGTTCCTCTATGTTGCCTGAGCAATTCTCTGCGGATTTGTCATAGTAGAAAGGGCTGCTGGATCTGGTTCCACATATCCAAGATCCACTGGATCCCAACACTCTTGTGCTTGCAATAAGGATCTCATCCGAAGAGACCAGAACTCATAGTTCTTTCCAAGAAGAATCGGACCCTGAGTTGGTCCTAAATTGCTAGACGACGCCATATTTAAAAAAAAATTGAACAAAATAGAAAGAAAAATTCGTATTTACCTGTCTCCTACGTGTAATTTGCAGTGACTTCAGAACTCTGCGTTCAAGATTTCACGAGTTTTTGGCTTCGCAAGATTTGACCTCGGGACTTCGTTAGACGATTCCTCTGAATTCTTGTCTCTCCAGCTTTTGATCGCCGAAACGCCGATCAACGGTCTAGATCTTCCTGTGATCTGATGGTTTAGATCCCTTCGAGATTTCGCGATTCGTTATTTCGTGAGTTTAGAACTCTTGTCCGAGAGTTTCCCAAACCGCGAACTCCGAAATGCCTATTTTCCGAAGCGATGTTAACTTCTGTTAGCCCCTTGGACTATGCCTCTGGTCCACATGACCTCTCCTGATATGATCGCGGTCCCTTTCAGGGTTTCGTGACTCAAACACGCGATCTCTTCGTATCTCGACTCCCAAAAAACCGATTCCCGAAATGTCGATGGCCTTTCCTTGCGGTACTTTCCTCGAGGAAGTAGATTGTTGTCACGTGTCCCCTCAAGATGGACGGTCCTTGTCATTTTGCGATTTCACGATTTGCGACACCCAATGATAGAAATCCTCTGTCAGCTTGAAACCTCGGTAGCCGATATGCCGACGGTTTCCTCGATGTTCGCCACGTGTCCGAACAAATGGACAACTGTGATATTTTCGGGATTTTGGGACTTTCGCCGTGGAGTGTCGTGACCTTTCATCAACAAGACCTCCGATATCCTGAATTCCGAAATTCCGAAATGTGAATGGCACTTGGATCTGCTGCCACCTGTCCTCTGAGATGGATGGCTCACAATCCTCTCGGGATTTCGCGATTTGTGATGTCGGGATTTCGTGTATCGAGGTTTTCTAGAGCCATCTCCTTTTCTCATCCAACTCCCGATTCTCAATTTTGCGATTGGATCAGATCGACGACTCACGATCTATCTCAATCCAACGGTCTAGAATAACTCGTGATTTCGCTATTCGCGAATTCTCACGACAGTCTTCTGAACTTTACACCTTGCGAGTCAGCAAAATGCCGAGATCTCGCCATGTGTTTCTTGATGGACGGTCCAAATGATTTCGTGACTTCGCAAGTCAAATTTCTCCTGTGCGCTCCAAAGGACTAAACCTCGTGCACCTTCTCGCTGATTCAACGACTGTCGGTCCTCTACGCAAGATCTAAATGATGAAATTCTTTCATCTTTTCCGCGCTCTCTTCGTCCCTTCTGAACTGGTTTCCTGCTCTGGATCCATTCACAAGATGAATCTTACGGCCTCAATGGTTGTTCTTTGCACATGAGATGCGTTCTTTTCTCTTGTGGAAGAAAGATTCATGAATCTTTCAAAGATTTGAAAGAAATACATGGATTCTTTGAAGCTTGGCGTTGTCTGCTGCAATCTTTAACAGATTTGAGTGATTTCCAAAATGCTTTAAACGATGCTGCCTTATGAAGCTCTTCTTTGCAAATTCTTTGATGATTCTTGAAAATTGTACAAGAATCTTTAAAGTTTCTTCTTCTGCACTCTCTTCTTCCTCGATCTTTCAAGCGTTGTACGCTCTGCTTTGTCGCGTGAGCTTCTTACACTGATCTTTGAGAGTATGAACATACAACTCTCCAAGCCTTGTGAAAAAGACTGTGTTGCATGCTCTCAAGATCTGTGTAAGATCTATGCTATTTGAGGATCGTGTTGCTCTCTAGCTTGTGTGAAGAGGCTTACTTCTGTAGCTCTGATACCATGATAAATTGTGAAGCAAGAAATGAAGAGAGAAAAGAATAGAACATAAAACAGTATATTAGAATATATGAAGAAGAGTACAATGAGAAGAGTTAATGAAGAAGATACTATGCAAAAGGAAATAGCTGAGCTAAATAGGCTCAAGTAAATCAAGAATAGAAAGTACAACTGGCCAAGACAGCTGACAGTGTACAATCAGCCTGTTGAGGTTATATTATATTTAACATTTAAGGGAGGCATGACAACATGCCTTGAAGGAAAGCAAGGACCCCAGTGCCAACAAAGCCAATCGTAGAAGAACCAGAAGAGACAATAGATTCAGAAGTCGATCCAACAGCTGCTTATTTGGATTATGAGTCCATTCTATAAGATCTCTGAGAGATCGAGAGAAGAACATATGGTTTATCTATTACCAGGAGTGAGGTATTCAGTCACAGGGGGAAGGTGGAAATTTCTTGGAGGTATAGATCGACTAGATCATGGATCTTGTGGATCAAAGCAATTGGGAATGGATCAATCGATATGTTGATATGTCAAAAAGCATGGCTCCCTAGTATGATCAATCATTCAATGCTCGATTGAAGGAACCTTGTCAAGATGAAACAGAAAAATCATCACTGGTTATTCTTTATTGATCCAAGCTATACATTTACATAGCAATTCGTAAATACCTCGAAGAGGCAAGACCTATCATGCCTTATCTAGATGGTAAATTAGACTCTGTGCAATTCTCAGAGAGTGGTAAGCTTTAACCAGCCATCAATCAATCCATCCCTCTAAAACAAAAAAAAGAGCGTGAGTGCATATATGTTGTAGAGGACATGTGTTTAGTGTTGTTTCACTCAACCAATAGCAAAGCCATAAGAAACACGAGTGGTAGATACAAAGCTAGATGCATCCCTTCCAGGTCTAGATCGATAGCTAGTAAGAATAACTATCTTTCCTATCCATTCGGGTACAACTAACTAGTGAGGAAGCATAAATTGGGGTACGTAAGCCTCCCTATCAATCCATTCTTCCTGCTTAAGTTCCAACCCAGGCAAGACCTACCCAAGTCACTAGAGGCAGTTGGTTAAGTAGTCGTTGAAGCAATTGTTTCAGTCCCACCACCATGTAAATGTTAAATATAATGTAACTTCAACAGTCTGACTATACACTGCTAGCTATCCTGACCAGATGTACTATCATTTCTTGATTTGCTTGAGCCTATTTAGCTCAGCTAGTTTCCCTTTTCTATTGTACTCTTTTACTTGCATTCCTAATATACTGAATACTATTTATGCTCTGTTGTTTCTCTATATTCTCTGCTTCTCACTTTATCATGGTATCAAAGCTTCAATAGTAACCCTCTTCAAACAGTCTGGTGAGCAACCCGATCCACAACAACGTAGAGCTTTCACTGTCCATGAGAGCATAGGACGTGAGATTCTTCAGAAAGTTAAGAGAAATCCGTAGTCTGCCCTCCGCTCAAAAGATCGTAGTAGAAAGAACGCACGAGGAAGCAGAGCGCAATACGCTCAAAAGATTGAGGAGTCAGAGATGCAGAAGGCAGAAACGTTTAAAGATCTCGGGAAATTCTTTCAAATTTGTGAAATATTGCTGCAGAAGGCAGAAACATTTAAAGAATTCAGAAAATTCTCAGAAACTCGTGAAAGATTGTTCTAGAGGGAAGAAAGATTTAAAGAATTCGTGAAAGATTCATGAATTTCCTACTTCAGGAGAAACTCTTTGCAAGAACAACAAAGAACATGCTAAATAATCCAAGAATAAACACACGTAGTAGTAAGATCGGTCCTGCTAACAGATCTAAGGCGTTAATCGAGATCAGAAAGGATGAGGAGCGCGCATGAAAGGAAAAAGATTTGCATCCGTCGGATCTGGGAGTGAAGATCAACATCCATTGATCTCGAAGTAAGGTGTGGCATTTTAAGTTTTTCAACATTTCACGGACCAGGAAACATAAGAGGGAGAGTCTTTTGACTCCTAGAGACGTGAAACTGTGAAAACATTCCAACCATTGAATTTCGTCGTTTCAGAGTTCGAGACTTGGAGAAGTAAGGGGTCGTGAAGTCGTTGCCTCGCGAAGTCCCGATTCGCGAAATCCCAAAGGAATCCAGACTGTTGGATTTGGAGCGCAGTGGCCTAAGAGCTGTTGTATCAAAGAAGTGCGCAGAAGAGATCCAAAGCCGTCTGATCTTGCGTGGGTAGCCGATAGCCTTCGGATCTAGGAGAAGATGCATGAGGTTTAACCCTCGCATATGCAAAGGTGAGGACTCGACAAAGTCCTGAAAACATCGTGACCGTTCACAAGGAGGACACGTGGCATCCGTTGAGGTTTCAGGGAAATCCCCGAAAGGAGCATTTCGACATTTCGGCTACCAAGAATGAAAAGGGTAAGAGTTCGAGACTCTTGACCCACGAAATCCTGAAAGGATCATGAGCCGTCTATTTTGGAGGATAGGTGTCGAAGATCTATATTTACCGGGAATTCGGGTACTGGGAGATCAAGGAGCCATGAGTCGTGAGACAAGAAGTCCTGATTCCCGAAATCCTGAAAAGGTGTTCAAGAAGGATAGGCACCAAGATATTTCAGATTTCGGCATATTGAGGGACAGAGAACCGGCGGAGTGCCTGCATCGCGAAGTCTCGAATCGCGAAATCCCGAAAAGGCATTCAAGAGGAATAAGGTGCCGGGATATTTCGGTTTTCGGCATTTTGAGGAACAGAGAACTGACAAAGTGTTTGCATTGTAATTCCCTAAATTGCGAAAAGCCGGTAGCGCTTGAACGATTAGGCACGTGGTCACCGGTTGTGGTCACATAAACGGAGGCTAAGGGCCAATACAAGGGTTGTTAAGCTCCTTTCAGCGTTTCGGCGACTGAGAGTTGGGGAGACAAGAAATCGAAGACTCATATACAGGAGTCCCTAAATCTTGAAGTGCGAAAGGCCTAAGACAGATTTGCGAAGTCGAAACTTGCGAAAGATCTGAAATCCCCAATCGCACAAGAAATAGGTAAACACAAAATTTTCCAATTTTTTTTTTTCTGTTTTGTTAAATTCTTTAATGATGGCCACGTCTAGCAATTTAGGACCAACTCAAGGTCTGATTCTTCTTGGAAAGAATTATGAGTTTTGGTCTCTTCAAATGAGATCCTTCTTGCAAGCACAAGAGTGTTGGGATCCAGTGGATCTTGGATATGTGGAACCAGATCCAGAAGACCTTTCTGCCATGACAAACCAATAGAGAACTGCTCAGGCAACACAGAGGAGCAGAGAGAATAAAGCCAAATTATGGATTCAAAATTTAGTGGATGACTCGATTTTCTCAAAAATCACAGGCGCTGGTACTTCAAAATAGGCCTGGGACATCCTTAAATCTTCCTAACAAGGAAATGACAGGGTCAAAACAGTCAAACTGCAGACCTTGAGGATGCAATTCGAGACTTTAAGAATGACAGAGTCTAAAAATGTGGATCAGTTTATGACCAGAGTCGTGGGAATCGTGAACCAGATCAGATTGACTCGTGAAGCCATCCCTGATCAACGCATTGTTGAGAAAGTCCTCAGAAGTTTACCAAAGAAATTTGAAATGGTTGTTACAACAATCCTTGAATCCAAGGATCTGTCACGTTTTTCAACAGATGAACTAATTGGTTCCCTGGTGACACATGAGACCAGACTGCATCTCACAGATGAGTCAATCGCCAATGCCTTAAAAACTCAATTATCCTTCAGCAGAGGGAGAGGCAGAGGAAGAGGCAGAGGTCACCAAGGACGAGGGAGCATTACAAGTAACCAACACTCAAGTGGAGGTAACAGAAAACAGAACCAGAATCAAAATTTCCAAGGTCACAGACAACAACACCAGAATCAGAACTTCCAGCCTCAAAGAGGCAGAGGGAGAAGATCAAATGACAAATCAATCATACAATGCTATTACTGCAAAAAGTATGGGCACTATGAATCTGAATGCAAGAAGAAGAAAGCAGATCAGCTCTCAGGCAGAGCACATGTCTCAAATCATACGGGAGAAACCTCAGGAGGTATGTTTCTCTCATGCCACAAGACTGAAGAACAACCTAAAGATATTTGGTTGTTGGATAGTGGATGCAACAATCACATGACAGGTAACAAAGATTTACTTTCATGCATTGATTCTTCCATTTCATCTGATATTACACTTGGAAATGATTCTTTAGTCAAAGTTCAAGGAAAATGAACTGTACCTATTCTTACTAAACAAAATGTAAAGAAAGACATAAACAATGTCTATCATGTTCCAGATCTGAAACATAATCTGCTAAGTGTAGGACAACTCATTGAACATGGCTATAAGGTACTTTTTGAGGGAGCATCCTGCAGGATATCTGATAAAATACCCAACAGAAAATTGATTTCTGAAATCCACATGACTCAGAATAGGATGTTTCCCCTGACCCTCAGAACAACAAATCTGATCCAACCATATGCACAAAGTGCAACCACCCCCAATGAAGCTATGGTTTGGCATACAAGATTTGGACATCTACCCTTTCAAACTCTAAGTCTTCTACAGAAGAACTCCATGGTCAAAGGTCTCCCTATCTTCAAAGAGAAAAATTCCCCATGTGAGTCTTGCATACTTGGAAAACATAAGAGAACTAGTTTTCCACAGTCCTCCACTCAAGCCAAACAACATCTCGAACTTGTACACACTGACCTATGTGGACCAATGCAAACAGACTCCATAGGTGGTAGCTTTTATTTTCTAACTTTTATTGATGACTTTAGCAAGAAAATATGGATCTATTTTCTTAGACACAAGTCTGAAACTTTTGCAAAATTCAAAGAATTCAAAGCAGAAGCTGAAAAGCAGAGTGGAAAATATATAAAAGTGCTCAGGTTAGATGGAGGAGGAGAATACAACTCCAACAAATTTTCAAATGTTTGCAAATCACAGGGCATTATCATGCAAACTACAGCCAGGTATACTCCACAACAGAATGGAGTGGCTGAAAGGAAAAACCAGACAATAATGAACATGGAAAGAAGCCTACTCAAAGAGAAATGTTTGTCAAATACTTTTTGGGATGAAGCAGTAGCATGCTCAGCTTATCTCTTGAATAGATCTCCAACCACAAGTCTAAAGATGAAAGTCCCTTAAGAAGCATGGAGTGGGACAAAGCTAAATGTTGTGCATCTAAGGACATTTAGATGCATAGTATACACTCGCATCCCTTCTGAATTAAGGAAGAAACTTGATGATAGAAGTGAGAAATGAATCTTTACTTGATACAATGAAATATCTAAAGCATACAGGCTTTACAATCCAATCTCAAAGAAACTAATTCTCAGCAGAGATGTAAAATTTCTGGAAAATCAACTCTGAAACGAATCTGAAAATAAAAAAATGGACAGTTAAAATCCATTGCTGCCCAGTTTTGAAAACACAGAAAATTCAGGACAGCCAATACCTCAACCTGCTCTTCCAAGATTGCAGGTACAAGGACAAGCCGAAAACTCTCAAAATAACTCAACTTCCAGCAGAGACTCTTGCTCTGACCCTCAAAATTAGAGAACTCGAAGTTTGAGAGAAATTCATCAGCAGTTGGATGACATTGAACAACACAACTTGTTTGCCTTAATGTCATGTCAACCTACATCTTTTAAAGAAGCAGCTAAGGAGCCACATTGGGTTCAATCCATGAACCAAGAAATTGACTCCATTGAGAAGAACAAGACATGGGATCTTGTTGATTTTCCCAGACACAAGAAGAGTATTGGTGTCAAGTGGGTTTACAAAACTAAACTCAATGAAAAAGGACAGATTAAAAAACACAATGCAAGCCTTGTTGCCAAAGGATTCTCACAACAACCAGGTACTGATTATGGTGAAACTTTTGTTCTAGTAGCAAGATTAGACACTGTAAGGACTCTATTGGCCATAGCAGCCCAACACAAATGGAAAGTATACCAGATGGATGTCAAGTCAGCTTTCCTGAATGGTTTCTTAGAAGAAGAAGTTTATGTCGATCAACCACCTGGATTTGAAGTCCAAGAGCATCCAACCAAAGTATATCGATTGAAGAAAGCCTTGTATGGCTTAAAGCAAGCTCCAAGAGCTTGGTACAACAGAATTGACACTTACCTGATCAAAAGTGGTTTCAACAGAAGCCAAAATGAGCCAACTCTTTACACCAAAACAGATCAGCATGGTAAAATTTTGATTGTATGTTTATATGTTGATGACATGATATATACTGGAAATCTTGAATTAACAGATTTTAAACATGCCATGCAATCTGAGTTTGGGATGACAGATCTTGGCATAATGAAATATTTTTGGGGGATTGAGGTTGATCAATCAACCAAAGGAATTTTTGTATGTCAGAAAAAGTATGCAACAGACATCATCAAAAGATTCTGCATGGAAGAATGCAATCTAGCAGAAATCCCTATACCCCTAGGCACAAAATTGAGCAAGAAATATGAAGGCCCTACAGTGGATGCTACCCTGTAGAAAAGTTTAGTAGGCAGTTTGTTGTATCTTATAGAAACTAGTCCTGATATTATGTATGAAGCCAACCTTGTTTCCAGATACATGGAATCCCCCAAAGATTCTCACTGGAAGATGGCGAAACGAATTTTGGGATATGTTGCAAGTACTCTCAATTTTGGCTTATGGTACACTAAATCGGATGATCATCATCTCTCTGGTTACATAGACAGTGATTTTGTAGGCAGCCTAGATGATAGGAAAAGCACCTCAGGACATGTTTTTCACCTGGGCCCGAACCCGATTTCATGGGCATCAAAGAAGCAACCAATTGTATCAATATCTTCTGCAGAGGCAGAGTATGTCGCTGCTACCTCAACTTCCTGTCAAGCTGCGTGGTTGAGAAGAATATTGAAAGATATGTCACATACAGAAAAGGATCCAACTCCTATCCTCTGTGACAACACCTCAACAATTTCTCTATCCAAAAATCACGTGTTTCACAAGAAAAGAAAACACATTGACACTCGTTTTCACTTCATCCGTGAGCTAGTCAATAATGGTGATATTGCACTTCAATTCTGTGGTTCTCAAGATCAGCTCGTAGATATATTCACAAAGCCACTAGGAAAATCTGTTTTTGATTTTCAGAGACAACACTTGGGCATAATCAGTGCTGATGTTTGCAACTTTTGAGTTTAAGAGGGAGTGTTAAATATAATGTAACCTCAACAGTCTGACTGTACACTGCCAGCTATCTTGGCCAGCTGTACTATCATTTCTTGATTTGCTTGAGCCATTTAGCTCAACTATTTTCCCTTTGCTCAATACTCTTTTTCATTTGTACTCTTTCACTTGCATTACTAATATACTAAATTTTATTTCCACTCTGCTCTTTCTCTGTATTCTTTGCTTCACATTTTATCATTATCGTCATTCCTCTCACTATTTGGTGCTTGGGAAAAACTTAATCCTCTAACTGCTATTTACCCCTTTTGATTCAAACACATAAAGCTGGTCGATTACCTGCATGTTCCCTATATGATGTATTTATGTGTGGACGAACAACGAATATGATATCGATTAAGCAATTATTCATTTACAATCACAATTTCTACTTTTGTGCTCAGGTGAAGACCACTATCGGTTGATCTCTTGCTCGAACCCTTAGATTAGACCTCTAACCTTTACTTATCCTCCCATGAGTAAGTGTATTCTCTATGTTGATCGGACCTCGATTTGTATATGTGTGTTCAATCATGAGCAGTTCAAGACCTCTCCTTGCTTCTAGTGGTAGTTGGGGTATAAAGACTACTCCATCTAATCCAAACCAGCTTGCAAATATTGAAGTTGAGACCTCTTGTTTGCTCAAGAAATTATC
>ML822877.1:24004-41727 GCA_009831015.1 Picea engelmannii
TTTAAAATGCAATCTTATCAGTGTTGGACAGTTGTTGGAGAAAAAATACAGAGTGTTCTTCAAGAATAAGGTATGTACAATCTATGATAAATTTTCCAGCAAACAATTGATTGCAAGAGTAGAGATGACTAAGAATAGAATGTTTCCACTTGTTATGAAAAATGATTTGAGTGGTTTCTTGAATGCTTATAAAGAAGAAAGTCTAGATGAATCTTGGTTATGGCATTTGAGATATGGTCATTTACATTTTGGTGGTTTAGATCTATTACAGAAGAAGCAGATGGTAAAGGGGTTTCCCTGTATCCAACAACCTACAAGATCTTGTGAGAGTTGTATACTTGGGAAGCATCACAAAGAGAAATTTGTTTCAGGTGTTTCCTACAGAGAAAAAACTCCATTAGAAATTGTTCACGTAGATTTATGTGGACCTATGCAAACACCTTCTTTGAATGGTTGTGTTTATTTTATGACTTTCATAGATGATTTCAGTAGGAAGACTTGGTTGTATTTGTTGAAACAGAAATCTGAATCCTTTGTTGTTTTTAAGAAGTTTAAGTCTATGGTTGAGAATGAGATTGGTCGAACCATTAATATCCTGAGGTCTGACAGAGGAGGTGAATACAAACTTAATGAATTCATTGAATTTTGTGATCTTCATGGAATTAAAAGGCAGTTTACTGCTCGATATACTCCACAACAGAATGGAGTGGCTGAAAGGAAGAATCGAACCATCATGGACATGGATCGAAGCATGTTGAAAGAAAAGAATCTTTCAAATGAATATTGGAGAGATGCATTTCTATGCTCTGTTTTTATCTTGAATAGAAGTCCAACCAAGACCATGAGGGATCATGTACCTCAGGAAGCCTAGGATGGTAAGCCTTGCAATGTTTCTCATTTCAGAAATTTTGGATGTGTTGCATTTGGTCATGTACCTGCAGAAATGAGGAGGAAGTTGGAAGATAGAAGCAAGAGATGTATCTTTGTTGGATATAGTGAGGAGTATAGGGCATATAAACTCTACAATCCCATCACCCAAAAATATGTAATCAACAGAGATGTTCAATTTAAAGAAGATGAATCCTGGGATGGAAGTATTGACAAATCAATTTCAGAGGGCGTTGTGTTACCCCATGAAGATGATGATGGAGCTGAGCAGGCTGAAGGAGATGGACAGATGGTTCCACATGCACATACGCCTGCAGCAAGAATACCAACAAGGCAAGCACCAGATTTTAGGCCATCTCAATTTAGAACGCCAAGAACTCATGAGTGTGGTGAGCCATCTGGACATGGTGGACATCAAACATATTCATATGGAAGTAGTGAATCAAATCCCACTTTAGCTTCATTACGAAATAGATTTAAAGGACAAAAGACTAGAATCTTAAGAGAATTATATGATCAGAATGAAGAAGTAGATCAGATTTCAAATTTTTCATTAATGGCATGTGATCTTGTAAGCTTTGATGAAGCTACTAAAGAGGATATCTGGATAAAAGAAATGGATGAGGAGATTGATTCCATTGAAAGAAATAACACTTGGGATCTTTTTGATTTACCTGAAGGTAAGAAGAGTATTGGTGTTAAGTGGGTTTTTAAGACTAAGTTGAATGCAGAAGGTGAAATTGAGAAGTACAAGGCAAGACTTGTAGCTCAGGGGTTTAGTCAGCAACCCGTTATTGATTACAATGAAACCTATGCGCCTATAGCAAGGATTGACATAGTAAGGATGGTCTTAGCTATTGCAGATTAGAATATATGGATAATGCATCAAATGGATGTCAAATATGCATTCTTGAATGGATATTTAGAAGAAGAAGTTTATGTAAGACAACCTCTAGGTTATGAGATTGATAAGCATAGAGATAAAGTTTACAAGTTAAGGAAGGCTTTATATGGATTGAAGCAGGCATCTAGAGTTTGGTATAGCATAATTGATGAGTACATGATTAGTGTTGGATTTAGCAGAAGTCCAAGTGAACCAACTCTGTATACAAAGGTAAACCAGAATGGTAAAATTTTGATTGTTTGTTCGTATGTTGATGATCTGACTTTTACTGGGGATCTATCTGTAGATGATTTTAAGAATGTCATGAAAAAAAAGTTTGAGATGATTGATTTAGGATTGATGAAATATTTTCTTGGAATTGAAGTGGCTCAATCTGATGATGGCATTTTCATTTGTCAAACTAACTATGCAAATGAAGTGTTGAAAAGGTTTAGAATACTGAATTGCAAGCCAACTGCAACACCAATGGCAACTGGTATTAAACTGAGTAAGTATGATGAGGGATCATATGTTGATCCAACTTTGTATAAGAGGCTAGTTGGAAGCCTTATGTACTTAACAACAACCAGACCTGATATCATGTTTGTTGTAAGTTTGATTTCAAGATTCATGGTGACTCCGAAGAGTAATCATTAGCAAGTAGGAAAGAGGATCCCAAGATATGTTGCTGGAAAAACTGACTTTGGTATCCGATACACATCAAGTTTAAATTTTGAGCTGATCGGATATACTGATAGTGATTTTGCAGGTTCCATTGATGATAGGAAAAGCACATCTAGGTATGTGTTCAATATTGGATTTGGAGTAGTGGCATGGGCATCAAAGAAACAACCCATTGTGACTTTATCTTCTACTGAGGCAAAGTATGTTGCAACAACTGCAACTGCATGTCAAGCTGTGTGGATGAGAAGGGTCTTAGAAGAATTGTTGCATGAGCAGAATGATGCAACCCAAATTGTCTGTGACAATAAGTCTGCCATTGCACTGTCAAGGAATCATGTTTTTCATAAACAAAGTCAACATATTGATACAAGGTATCATTTCATTCAAGAGCTGGTAAATGGAAAAGAAATTTATGTTCAGCTTTTCCGATCTGAAGAACAATTTGCAGACATATTCACAAAGCCTTTGGGAAACGAACTATTTAAAATTCATAGAAGTAATATTGGGGTCTGCAAGCTGTAATGCATTGTTTACAACAATTTTGTTTTACATAGTTTTAGTTTGTTTTTTGTTCTGAAATGATTAAGAGGGAGTATGTAAGTACGTAATCATTTCACCGCCTGTGCAAACGGTGAATCGGTGGCCGTCTTGACCTTTCAAGACTCGAGGATTAAACCACCGATTACATTTTTGTTTTACATAATTTAAACGGTGGCCGCCTTAACCTTTGCAAGCCACAAAACACCATCACCGCCTTGATTAAAATCTCTTAGGAGATTGAAGGGGCAATTTTCTGCGTTTAAATACAAGAGTCAAAATTGTGATAGACATGAGCTTGAAAGCATTTTTTTTTGAATTAAATTTGTCACTCTGTGTTTTATTTTACTGAGTTTGTAAACTTTGTTCATGTTTTTCAATTTTTTGGAATTTCACAGTCTGTTTTTCTTGTGCATTGGGAGTTTGCAAACCCTGAATTCCGATCTTCCTGGGTCCCACAACTTTATCGCCATTTCGTGAATTGGCAATCTAGGGTGTGTGCGTTGAGCGTTTGTAAACACCGATACCCGAAACACCGAAAGAGTTGGGCCCACAATCTTCTCGCAATTTCACGATTCGACGTTTGACGTTGTGTAGTGTTTTGCATCGGGAGTTTGCAAACCCCAAAACCCGAAAAACACCAGGCCCACACTCCATTTGATTTTTCGCGATTCGGGAATTGTTGTTTGTGGCGTTGGGTGTTCATGTTCGCTGAAATCTCGAACCCCAACTAGCCCCATTTTCTTATAACTTGTCTTCCCCTTAGTTTTCTTCATCCTTCATTATTCACCCACAGAGACAGATGTGAAGCTCGTTGGTCCATAGCCATAGTTAACATTTCAATAGGATGCCTGAATCCAATGGTTGATACGACAGATTTGACCCTGAGAAGGAACTTTGATTCCAGTGTTGATATTGCAGAGTTCGAAAGGATGGCTTGAAAAAAACTTGTTTTTGGATGGTAATTTTATACTTTTATTGAATAATGATATACATTAGAGCGTATTGCATCACATAAATTTGAATAATTCTACTAACATGCATTGGAATTGTCATCTCTGATCATTTTTTTTTATGATTCATTGGTATGTCTACATGTTGTCAGTTTCCTACGGATTATGGCTATGCAATTCGGAGTTCATATTCAATACATATCATATCTTATACAATATCAAGGTTCAGACATGGTGGAGTAGATGAAAACATGGTGTAGGTTTGGCTACCTTATCCAGTCTTAAAGCATCGATGGGGCCCAACCTGAAAAGATACTAGACCTGAGAAGACTTTTATCAAGTGTGTTCTCTGCAAGATCTTGGTGAATACATTAGGGAAAATTAGCACATGTCTAATGTGTAGCTAGACATAAATGCTACCTTGTCCTAAACGCCTAGGGAGGATCAGAGCATAGTCCACAAGAATGCCAATTTGGGACATGCCTTCAAAAGAATGTCAATCTCTGGGACATGCCTCCACTCAATCCATTCCACAACAAAGTAATCTGTGTAAAAGAGTATTCTATAACGGTGATAATAGTGGTCGTGGTATTCATAAGAACCATGACTATGTTGGAAGCTGCAAGAAGATAGATTGGCGAAGATATTAGTGCAGGGGGATTAGATTGGATGCCTGCATATTTGTAATTAGAATAGAACTTGTTTTTATAATACGTTGAGGAAAGTACTATTTTCAGACACAATATGAAATTAAGCTAATTAAAGTGCTACATAATGATTAGCATCATTGAAATTATGCAAATATGATTATCTCTAACATTATATACTTTCTTAAGGAAAAGCATGAAAGGTAGTTCCATATCTCTAATGTTCTGCACTTGCTTAATTATAGAGGAAAAGCGTGAAAGGAAGCTTCAATACTGATTGATGCGTTAGTCCAGTTCCATCGCAAATCAAGTCTTTCAACAATAGATTCAACGTAGGGAAGGTCAGACTAGGACTACATTTTCTCAGATTTTCTCTTCAAATCCTACTTCAACAAGGGCTTAGGGACAGAACTGATCGATTAGGTTCATTCGTTACAGTTCCATTGAAGTGCCTCTACAAGTCATATGATTCATATGCTGGTAAGACATTGGTAAGGGGCCTTACCAAAATATGGTTCAGTCTGGTTCCATCGTAAATAGAGACTTGCAAAAATAGAGAAAATCAAGACTTTCAACAACACAGTTGACAGAGGGAAGGACGGACTGAGACTTTGTTCATTATAGTTCTAGTGAAGTTCATCTGCAGGTCATATGATTAAGACACTAGTAAGGGGCCTGACCAAAATAAGGGTTAGCCCAGTTCCATCATAAATTGAGACTTTCAACAACAGAGCAAATCGATACTTTCAACAACAGAGTTGATGAATATTTTCTCAGATTTTCTCCTCAAAACCTCTTTCAACGAGAACTCAGGGACTAGAAATGACCCAGGGACTAGAACTATGGAGTTGTTAGTTTTTTACAGTCCCAGTGAGGTGCCTCTTCCAGTCATATGATTCAAAACGTTGGTAAGGGGCTTGACCAGAATATGGATTAGCAGATAAATAAGAAGTTTTGATCAATAGATAAATAAGAAGTTTTGATCAGTGAATATGTCTTAACATGTAAATAAGAAGTTTGATAGGTGAATTTTGCATGGGACTCAACCTCCCCTGCTAGACACAAATTATGCATGGGATTCAACCTTCACCGTTGGACACGAATTGTGCATGGGATTCAACCTTCACCGTTGGACACTTAACAAAGGCCTTTTCCATAACTTAACAAAGGGAAATTGCCTATAAGCACACAAACATTTAATGTTAACTTCAATAGTAGCATTATCTACCTCAGGGTAACACAATGTAAATATATCATGCATTTCCTATGTTTCTTGATTTAATGCTAACTTCAATAGTAGCATTAATCTACCTGAGAGTAACACAATGTAAATATATCATGCATTTCTTATGTTTCAAACAAAATATTTCACAAAAAGTTATCCTTGGCCTCGATATGAGGCCAGATAAAACCTCAAATTTTTCAATTGGTTAAAAGAATGCGATGTAAATATTTAAAAGGTCATAGAAAAAGTGTTGAATGGAATATGGCTTAAAACTTTAGGTTAAACACTTTGATTTGCGTGCAAAAGGACTAAAAAAACTTCAAACCGTTTGCAATAGTCCCTCTACCTTTAGGCACGGACTAATAATACAATCCTAAAAAGTTGTTAATCAAACATATATAATAATGCGATGCCAATAAAATAACTACATGAATTTCTTTCTGATAACGCACATTTACCTATTACATTTTAGTCCATGTATATGCTAAAGGAGGAAAAAAATTCATATAGTATATAGCATTTTTACAGCTACCAACCAAAAGAAGGGAAAATTTTCATATAATATATAGCTTTTTTGCACCTACCAACCAAAAACATGCACACTAAATGTATTTTTGTCACATGACAAAGACAAAACTAATTCACACTAAATGTATTCTTGTCACATGGCAAAGCCAATATCTAACTTATTTGAAAAACTTTAAAACCTTTAACCAATCCTCAGAATATGTTTGAATGAAAGTAAAACTTAAAAAAAAAATCCAAATAATTTCAAATCTTATTTGTAAAACTAAAACCCTATCCTTAAAATAATATATAATATGTTTGAATGAAAATACAACTTATAAAAAAATCCACCTCTTAAATAATTTGAAATGAATAGTATAATAAGAAAGCCAATTGGAGAATAATTATAATCACGAAACAAGTATAATTCTATTACATTTCTTACAAATTGTTTTCAATGATGTAAAAAAAAAAAAAATTAAGTAAAAAAGGGGAGGATCCTATTTATATTAGAGTTGCAGAGTTACAGAGTCTAGTTGTAATGCCAACTGTCCCGCCTGAATAGGAAACCAAGACAACTGGACATTCTATGCCACTTGTGTTCAAACAAACAAAATTATCAGAGTGTTTTCCTGCCCGAAGGAAACCGGTACGCATAGCCATTAGGTTCAGTCTATATTCTAACAACCTACTTACAACATTACTATGATTTAACTGGGCTAAAGCCTTGTTCTGAAACAAAAAGAGATTGCTAACTATGGACATCACAAGACCTTTTAACCAGTCGGCTCATCCTATTCCCCGTGCTTTCGCCATCCTGTAGGAATTGCATAAGCTTGCGCGCACGTAGGGAACTGCCTTCTAGGGAGAGTCCTGGAGTGTGTAGCGTACAACATATCGATTCGCTGGTCAATTTGAACGATTCGAAAGATTTGATCATCCATCATGCTCCGCATTTGAAAGATTAGTGCTAGGTACCTCGGGTTGGTGAAAGGAAGTTGGTCCTGCCAATTTCCTTCAACAGAGGCCAAGGGAAATGGCCCCTGTGCATGGTTTGCTCCTTCGCCTTCATTTGCTTCACTGACTTGATGTGCCTGCCGCTTGTTCGGCTAAGTCACTTCCTCCGGAAGTGCATCACTGGGTGGGTTAGTCTTTGCATTTGCATAGCACAATACCTCTTCCTCAACATAGCAGGTGGTGAATTCCTCTGCCAGGTGAGTTTCTCTATGACCATGCGGTATTCCTGGAGCCGAAATCTTGTCTTCAGTGAAAAAATTAGTGTGAGGATTCCAATTGTCTGGGACTGTGAAAAGAGGGTGCTCAGGATAACTTTGCATGGCCTCATCTAGGGTGATCTCTTCCATGTACGCCATGGGAGGCGTTCGAGGTCTCCCAGACTTCCTGTTTCTTTGTGAGGATGCTAAGGCCAATGCCTTCTGAAAATTATTCTACCTCTGCTTGTGTGATTCAAATGAGTACCAAACTGCGCCCCTTCGAGGCTTTCCTTGTGCCCTGGGCATGTTGAAGAACCTGGAGATGTCTGAAGTTCCCAGTGGATGGATAACCCTGCTCTAGAACTCCGGTGGCTCTGCGTTTGGCTCTATGAAATTCGAATACCACTCATTACTGTGAAATTCGAATATTTTCAGTGGATTACCCCCATGGAGAATCTTGGTGATTAACTAGATAACAATTTGTGATTCCCCCTCCAAGATAATCTTGTGATGGTGTTTGTCAGTAGCTGTCTGGAGACCCTTCAATAAGCCTGTTAGATATGCCACATTATTTGTTGTTTCCCATAGGAATCCTGCAATGAGACATAGGATCTCTCCATTGGAGTTTCTGAGTGCTTCTCCATAGCTCGCTGGTCCCAGATTGCCTTTGGAAGCCCCATCGAAGTTTATCTTTATGAAATCTGTTGGAGGGGGGGTGCAGATGGTTGGACTTCTATGTTGGTGCTTGGGCTTCTCTGTTCTTAGTCGATTGATTATATTGGGATGCCAACTTTGGAGAATGCAATGTTCCTCTGGGTTGCATTTTAGGTCCTCTGTTTTCCGAGATTTTCTTCTGATAGTTTCCTTGATTAGTGAAACTATTTTTTCCCAAGTTGTGTCTGGCGTGGAAGCTTTGGAGTGAAAGATTTGTTTTTTTCGTTCTTTCCAGATTTGCCAGAGAATTAATCCTGGTAGAAGTTGCCAGATGTGGTTCAGTAGGGGGTTGTTGTAGGTGATAGAGTCCCAATTCTCAATTGTGTCATTGATGTTGTTCTGGTGTTGATTGGATCGACGCATTATTTGTGCTCCTTGGTCCCAAATCCGCTGGCTGAAGTGACATCCATTGAAAAGATGTTCTTTGGTTTCCTCTTGCTGGAAGCATAGGACACAGAAAGAGGGCCCAATAAAGCCTCTTTTTCTGAGGCTGTCCCAGGTTAGGACTCGGTTATGTGCCACAAGCCATAGGAAGGTGGAAACCTTAGGCCATAGAACAGGGTTCCATACTTTGTTCCATATGTTTTCCTTGTTCTGATTCTGGTGATTACCTTGTAGAAAGTAAGCTTCCTTGATTGAGAAAGTGCCAGCTGTGGAGTACCCCCATCTAAGGATGTCCGGACCTTCTCTATTGGGTATTTTCCAGTGGCTGGCATAGAATTTCCAGTTCTACAGATTGAGATTCTCTGGGACCCCTAGGTCCCGACTAGAGGTTTTCCAACGACGCCATTGTTGTCTTTGTTCCTCGGGTTTCCAGAGGTCTTTCACCCTTAAAGATGTGTCCTGGTTGAGAGCTTGTTTGAGTGTGTTTAGCTCCTCCAGTTCACCTAGGGGTTTGAATTTCTACCACGAGTCTTTCCAGAACATAGCGCTTTCTCCATTTTGGACCTTCCAGAATGCGTGATTTTGAACCAGAGCACGGTTTTGCCAAGCTGTGTTCCAAATGTTGGAGCCATGTAGTCGGTCATTGTGTCTAATAAGTTGATTATCTGGTGTGAGGGGGGCATACTTCTGCTTCCATATTTGCACCCAGACGGTTGTTTGATTTTTTAACCATCTCCACCAGATTTTGGCTCCCATTACTTCATTGAGTTTCCCTGGATCGCGAAGTCCCAATCCTCCTAGGCTTTTTGGTGTGCAAATTTTGTCCCAGATTACTAGCACCCATTTCTTGTTAGGTTGATGTCCATGCCAGAGGAAGTTTTGCTAGAGGTTCCTTATGGCTTTGACGACCTTTTTAGGAGCTTCTAGAGTGGTGAAGAGGTAAGTGGGTAGGGCTTGTAAGATAGATTTGAGGAGGATCAACCTGGAAGCGATGTTGAGCGGTCTGAAAGTCCAGTTGCTCAGTCTATTGGAGATGGAAAGAAGAAGCCTGTCCCAGGAGATGGATCTTGCTGTAGCGCTCGTGAGAGGAACGCCTAAATAGTTGGACGAAAGGGAGCTCTTAGGTATTCCTAGGAGTCTGGAAATGTGGAGCTGGACAAATTTCGGGGTGTTGAAAAAGTAGAGTTTGGACTTGTATAGGTTAAGAGACATGCCTGAAGCTTCTGTGAAGTCTGAGAGGATAGAGTTGAGCTTGTTGTCCTCCTGGGCCGTTGGGGAGTTTAGTAGCAGGGTGTCATCAACAAATTGAATGTGAGAGGGCGTTGGCTGGATATTGTGTAGAGGCAGGCCTTTGAGAGAGCCTTCTGTGACTGCCAATTTGATGTATCGTCCCAGGCCTTTCGCCATAAGTACGAACAAGAAGGGAGAAAGGGGGTCCCCTTGTTTGATACCTATGGATGGTGAAAAAGGTCAGGACAGGACCCCATTAACTAGAATGGAGAAGAAGGCTGAGGAGGTGAGATTTAAGATCCAGTCCACCCAATGCTGATCAAATCCAAAAGACTCTAGGACAGCCCGAAGGTACTGCCAGCTGGCTTTGTCAAAAGCTTTTGAAAGGTCAAGTTTGATTAACATACCTGGAGTTCTTGATGTCTTGAGGGAGTGGATGACCTCGTGAGCCAGAATGACGCTATCCATGATTTGTCTTCCTTCTATGTACCCTTCCTGTTCCTTGGAGATGACATGGGTCAGTATGGGTTTGAGTCGATTGGCCACCACCTTTTTTATGATTTTGTAAATTACATTACAGAGGGCGATGGGTTTGAAATTTTTGGGATTTGTGACCCATTCCTCTTTTGGGATGAGGGTGAGAAAGGTGGCATTGAGAGCCGGTAGGACTTGGCCTGATGCTCTCGATGCTCTCGAAAAAATCAGTGGTAAACCCATCCGGGCATGGGGATTTTCCTAGGGGCATAGATTTTACGGCTTGGTCGACTTCCTCCTGGGTGATGGGCCGCGTTAGGGATGCGTTTTGTTCTGGAGTTACTAGAGAGGGTATGTGTTTGGTGACCCTTTGGATGGTTGTCATTCTGTCCTCCCTGGTTTCCGTTAGAAGGTCACGGTAGTAGTTGGTTAGCTCTGCCTCTATCTGAGAATGTTCTCATATTTGATTGCCCTGGCTATCCTATAAGTGGGTTATTCTGTTGATGTGGTGGTGGTGCACCATTTCTCTGTGGAAGAATTTTGTGTTATTTTCCCCTTCTTTGAGCCATTGTACCCTGGATTTTTGTTTCCAGAAGATTTTATCTTGCCTTCTTCTCTCTTCTAATTGCGCTTGAAGCTCCTCCTCCTCTTTCATTAGTTCAGTAGTTCGAGTTCCTGAGATGAAATTTTTTTGTATATCCAGAATTCTCTATGTCCTGTATGCTTTGGAGTATGTTTCCAAAGGTGTTCTTGTTCCAGTGTTTCAACGAATGCTTGAAGTTTTTGAGGCGTTGCTGGAATTTATACATGCTAGTGCCATGATCTATTTCCTCTTGTGCCCACCAAGATTTTGCTAGCTGATGGAAATCCGGGTGTGAGAGCCAGAATTTCTTGAAACATAAGGGTTTGTATTTGGGCGTTTCCCCTGTTTCTAGATTAAAGACAAGAGGCCAGTGATCCGACCCGGCTTTTGGGAGAATAAGACTTTCCATATAAGGGCCTTCTTCCATTAATTCCTCATCCACCAGGAAGCGGTCCAGACGACAAGCAATGTGTTGGTTGCCCGATCTACGATTGGACCAGGTGAAGGTGCCATTGCTATTTTCTATGTCTACTAGCTTTAGATGATCAATGAGGGTTTTGAACTTACCACTGTCATGCTCAAGTCTCTTGTTGCCTCCTGTTTTTTCCTCCAGCGACAGGATCATGTTGAATTTGCCTCCTAAGATCCATTTGTGTGTTGTCACCAGAGTTTTTATTAGGGCTAGTCACTCCATGAGTTTATCTTTGTCCTGTTGGCTTTGGGGGCCGTAAACATTTGTAATAGCCCCTTCTTGATTCGAGCCTGTGACCTTGAAGTGGGTCGTTATTGTACCTATAGTTGAGAAGGATTTTCTTAAAGTGATGTTGCCTAGGTTCCAAAGGATAGCCAAACCCCTTGAGGCTCCTGTGGAGTCTGTTATCATGGAGTCACATCCTCTCTAGATTCGCTGGAAGATGGTTTCAGCGTCTGCCCCCGCACATTTGGTTTCCTGTAACATTAGGATATCTGGGTTTTCTGCTTCGATGCAGTCTTGGAGGATCCATTGTTTGGATTGACCATTGAGTCCTCTAATGTTCCAGGTAATGATATTCATCATTATGAGGGTGGTGTTGGGTGGAGGTATCCCTCCGAGAGCTTATGGATCTGCCCTGAGTTTATCATAAGGTTGCCCGCCTCCTTGATAAGTTGTTGCATTGTTTTCTGCCCCCTTCTTTTGTTCTCACAGAGTATTCTTTTCAAGCCTGAACTTGAGTCCATGGCTATACCCAGGCGTGCTGCAGATCCTGCTGAGGAGTTAAGAAAGACCTTGTGTACCTTTCGTAGTTGTTCTTCAGGAAGGGTCTGCAGATGCTTTTGATTTAGGGCCTCCTCGAGCTTTTCCATATCTATGCCCGCTAGATCTCTGTCGTCCAGCTGCATTGGGGTGTCTCCGTCCCCGTCTCCCCTTTCTTCTATGTAGATTTCACAATTTGGGCGAGGGGGGGGAGGGTTTTGGGTCTCCCCTTGGGCTTGTTGCGATTCTTTATGCGGATCTTGGATTTCCTCATCTTCTGGTAGCTAGTTCAGAATCTCATAGGATTTTTTGGTCGAGATCTTTTGACTGGGATCTGGGACCTGCTTCCTTGGAGGGTTTTTCTTTTTGTGACCGTGATGAAGACATCTTTTTGTATGGTATCATTTGCTTTGGTAGCTTGTTTATTCAGAGGGCAGTCTCTAAAGAGGTGACCATGTTCATGACATCTTCTGCAGCGAAAATGGATGTGTTCATAGTCCAGTGTTTGTTGTAAGTTCTCATCCTAGTATTCCAGAGTTACACCTCCTGGTAGGGCCTTAGAAATATTCATATAGACACAGATCCTGGCATATGAAGTGTATTTCCTCTGCTTTGTGGCTTCTGATTCTTTGACGTATTGTTCAATGATGTAAATTTATTTGTATACGTGTGTTTCACTTATTTTAAAAAACAAATGTTTTAATTACCCATTCAAAATATTCATACACATTATTACATTTTAAAATAATTTTTGGCTTATCATGCATGCAATAAAGCTCTAGTTTTTCAATTATTTGTTGGCCTTTTCTTACCCATGAAACTGTATTTTCTCATCATCTTTGTTTATATGGGAAGTTTTGAAAATCGTCCCAAAGGGTTATAGACAATCAATACATAATCTTTACTTAAGTCTCTAAGTTAAATGGATTTCATGGTACATGGAAAATGATGATGGTATATTTTAAATATATCTTAACTAAAATTCATAAAATAGATTAACAAAAATAAATTACAAAATTAATGTTATGTTTATAATATTTGTTAAGATCTTATTCTAATTTCTTAATACTTGTTAAGGTCTTACTTTAATTTTTTAATTATAAAGACATGTTGTTATGTATGGAGTCATCTCTAGTAAATAAGATCGAAAGCAATAATTGTAAAAAGGATTACTAGAAGGTTCTATGTACTAGAAAATGTTTTCTCGAAAGTAGATAGAACTATATAAAGAAGTAGAAACAACGTAATGAGATGTCTTTTGAAGTATATTGTAATAGGAGCTCTACTCAATTGGAGGTTTCCTCATTAAAAAGGAAAGTGAAAATTTATCTCTTCAATAAAGTTATAACATTTTGTGCTATTCCATTTCTTTATTTTTCTATTGTGGTTGCAATCTATCATTTCTGCCATAAATCTGGGTAAAATCTATTATTGTTTTTGGGTGTCTTCCAATTTATTAATGAAGATCACAACAAGTGGTATTAGAGCATTTTTTTTCCTCATGCTAGAGATGTATTTCGACGTCTATAAATAACACAATGATCTATCATTCAATCGGTAAAGCTTTGGTAGTCAAAGAATAGACATGGAAAATACAAGTAGTTTCACCTGGTTGGACACCATTGTGACCCCTATTATTACCCCTTCGAGTAGTCTCACACTAGACAACATATATATAGGGAATTTTACTTCCATGTCAATGTTTTTTTTTTTCAAATCATATAATGATGCAAGAGCATCCTTGGGCTCGGACAATCCGCATCACCCAAAAATATTTCTATTATGCAAATTAGGCAATAAGTCGAATAAGGACTGTGTTAGTGGTCCATTTTTTAATCAGTTTTCTATGAATTCAAACTACTATTACTCATGCAACTACTCTTGTGTATGCTGAAACATGTGCTGAAACTCCTGTAGAATATGGATTTCGTTAAAAAAATGAATTTCCTCCTACGATAACATTGCTAAAGTGCTTTTTGAATTTCCACACTAGCATTAACACGTGTTGAGTATCAACCATTGTTAGGTCAAGGATCTGGTCCCCAAAAGGAGGATTGTTACGTCAAGAAGGAGGCAAACTGCCCAAACAATTTTGGTAACTGTTCACCTTAAGAATGAAAGGTGAATCGAGCTTGATAGGGGGACGAGAGTTTAAAGAGAGGGAATATCGATTCAATGGAGTTAGTGAATACCATGGGTTGATATAAAAAAGAAAAAATGCAAAAGAATTTAGGGAAACAGAGAGGTATGGCGCCAATGTTCAGAGGTGAAGTCATCCCATCCAGAGTCTTTAAATTTAATAAAAAGCAACGAATGTAACGACTGTTACACATTATTTTCATCACCCCTATGAATGTTAATGATGTAAACTATCCTTTGTCTTTAGAAGGATCAATGGCCTGAATCCCTGAAGAATAATGACGACACATTTTCCCAGAGAGATGAAATTATACGTTTCCTTTGTTCAAAACCTTAGAAAAAGGGATCATCGCACCTTGCTTAGTGTTAAGGGTGCGACGATCTAGGATCATCGCAGGTTGCACCATAGTGGCCTGCGATGTCGTCTCAGTTTTCTCAGTGTTAAGGGTGTGGCAATTTTCATACGAAGGAAAACGGGGAATTTCTCAAAAGTTCTAGAATAGAATCTTCGATGGTGAGTTGGCCTCTGATCGGTTTGGATCTAAGTCACATCCCTGATCTCATGGGATCATACTAACCTCCTCACCCTATCCTTTTTCACTTATAAAAGGAGAAGAGTTCTCATGGGAAAAGTTAGCTTGGGGAAATTAGCTTGGGAAAGTTGGCTAGCTTTTGGTGTGAGCTTGAGTAATTTTTGTAGCTTTGGAATTTTCTTTGTCAAGATAGATTGTTGGTTTGAGAATATGTGGAGAAAGAAGTGTGTGGGAAGTAAGGAATTGTTGGAAGGGAACTTACAACATCAAGGCATTGGTTTTATTCTTCTTTTCATATCTCTAATACAGTGATATATTTCTTTCCCATAAAATTGGTAATATTTTATTGTATGAATACTTGATCACATACATAGGTTTTGTTGAGTATATGTTGTTGCTTTCACTTCGTTATCTTGTGTATTTTTACAGGTTCAACATCCCATAATCCTTGGATGGAGTGAGGATGGCACTAGAGAGGAAAAATGGCATTTAAAAGGTATGTCATTTATCTCTTGTTAGTTAGTATGCTTGATAATTAAAACTTAGGGAAAGTTTTATATTATGTCTTGTTTTGTTCTAGTTTCAGGGTGAAACTAGGGAGATCTATTTGTTTCTGCACTTACAGATTTGTTCGATAAAAAAATTGGCGACCATACTGGGGAAGGAATTGTTTTCCTGGTTTTTCTTTCTTGCTTTATTTGATTGCTTGGGTTCTGTTTTCTGAGTCACTAGGAGATCTAGCTTGACTCTATGACTATTAAACCTCACGAGAAAAACTTTCTTTCTTTTTATTTTTTCCATTTTTCCTTTTATCGTTGCACCCTACTTTGAGAGACAGTGCGACGATCTAGGATCGATGCACCTTACCTTTTGACACAGTGCGACGAAATCGCACTATATTTTTTCTCTAGCTTGCGATGATCAAGGATCATCGCGTTGTGTTAGTCTACAGCCTTCAACGATTGTGAAAAAAAATTGATTTTGGATCGTTTTTCTTGCCCAGATATTAGATATGGTTTTGGGGTGATTTGTTGGGTCTGATTACATTCTGCTTGACATCTTTGAATCTACATTTAGTTATCTTTGAAAAAAAAAAAAATCTTGTTTTTCATTAGATTGGGGGCATCTTTGCATTTGAAGTAGCAAAATTGCATGGTTTTTGGCATTTTTAATCTTGAATTCTTAAAACAAATTCCCTCTCATGGATGGGGGGAGACAAGAATCATGTATTAGTGTACATTCTCTTAGCTCATTTCTTAAATTTTTTGATATTGATGAGTTTAATAAAATTTTGGGACATTGTGCATCTGGGAATAATAAACGTTTTCTCCTTCTCGTAATATAGCTTTCATCGAAGTGAAATATTAGCATTCTCATTTCTTTGCATTGTTTAGAGTCGGTCAAAACATCATTTAGTCCATGCCATTTTCTTCTTGAGTAACAACAACCTTAAAATAAAGCGCTTATAAAAATTGATTAGACTTTTTTATATTTTCTGGTTGCAAACCTACATTAGATTAGTTGTAGGGATTTAGAATAGGTGTGAAAGATAACTTTCCAAAGATGCAAACAAACATAGTATCTTGTGATAGGGAGAGTTCAAATCTACTTGCTACATTTTGTCCTGGTAAGCCCTTCTAACATAAGGGTCAATCACGAGGTCGCATTAGGACCGACAGATTTACTCACCTTGCTTTGTTGGTCTTAATGTAGATATTGCACATATTATTGGGGGTCACTTGAGAAGAAAATCCTGTGGGGACCTTCTCAAGTTGATTTAGGGCTTAGATACCCCGTCTTTGCATGTGAATCAGACTATCGACTATTTCCCCAGGCATCATTGTTGTAATTGGTAACCTTAGTGGTCTATCTCTTTAGGGTCTTTACATGAGCTGACTGTGGAGGGGCAAGTCTTCACGGTACCTAGAATCGACATTGGCCAAACTCACTTGGGATCCTTGGAGGGTATACCCACGATTATGTGTGGGATATTGCGTCAGGGTGTAAGTCCGTTAAGCAGGTCGTCAACGTAACTTTTCCACCCACTCTATCTCATCCCCTTCTTACATTGTTCCCACAACGTTGGATTTCATCACCAACTAGTGCATTCATTATAAGAAGGTTTTGTTTGCTTGTTTTCTTCCCATATTTTTAGTGTGTGTTGTTTTTTTTCCCGAGTAGACTCTAGGTTGGAGCTGTGTTTAATGGCGTCAATTCCCAGAACAGCCAATGAAGGAACCCCTTTGCCAGGGGAACGTTTTTTTTTTCCTTCTTATGGAAACGTTGGTCCTCCTTACATCACTACTTTGAGCCTTCCAGGTCTCACAATTGGATTACCGGTATGGTTGTTTTCCACTTAGGTAATCCCAAATGCAGCTAGTGCTTCGATTGTAAGAAATTCCCCCCAAGAACATCAACCTCATGTTGATCCTTCACCTTCTTCACCTTATCCATTTCCAAGGTCTTCTGTTCGACAACACAGGTATTCCAATAGAGGACGAACACCTTCAGTAACCACTCACATAACCAGATCAAAGATCAACACACCGATGTTTTCACGTGGTAAAACCGCTACGGGGAAACATCCACGGCCCCAGCCAACACAGCCACTTGGAGCAGTTTATTAATGCAAAGAAAAAGATTACAGAGAGATTTTACAAGATATTTTCTCACAATCAATCATCGGCAAATGACCCTCCATGCTCTTTAAATAGAGATCATGGACCAATAGGGTGTTAAGCCATGGATCAATGGTCGTTAAGATCGAGGAGAGTATGAACTGTCAGATCACTCTATGTCGGGAACATATCGTGACCGTTGGATTTCCTAACTACAAATGCATACTAATGCATACTAAAGAAACACACATTTACCTAACGACATATTAGACCAAG
>ML822877.1:46409-70953 GCA_009831015.1 Picea engelmannii
AAAATTTCGCTTCTCGATGACAACAAGGGTTAGATCTCGGTTAGCTTACCCGGAAGATGCACCTTTTCCTATCTGTTTCTGATTTGCCGAGATCGCACAAGGCGCGGGGCAAAGAGAATACGCAGATCTAAAAGAGTAGCAGCTCGAAAATAAAAAAAATACAAACTGAAATAAAATCAAAACTTTGCAAAAATTTTAGAAAAAGCGTATTCAAACTTTATACCTCTGGATCTGACTGTAATGGCCGTATCTTGGGCAAATGGAAACCTTTTCGAGTGTAACGAAAAGTGTTCCTGAATGAAATGAGTGCTCTGGATGCAATGGAACAGTCCTCTTTGCCCAAAAATGTATGAAAATGACAGAAAATGGAGATGAGGCAACTCGGCTTCATGATCTCGATCTACAATAGTAGCGGGTCTTCAAACAGGCTCTGATACCATGTTCGACAACACAGGTATTCCAACAGAGGATGAACACCTTCAGTAACCACTCACATAACCAGATCAAAGATCAACACACCGATGTTTTCACGTGGTAAAACCCTTACGGGGAAACATCCACGGCCCCAGCCAACGCGACCACTTGGAGCAGTTTATTAATGAAAAGAAAAAGATTACAAAGAGATTTTACAAGAGAGTTTCTCACAATCGATCATCGAAAAATTACCCTCCATGCTCTTTAAATAGAGATCATGGACCAATCGGGTGTTAAGCCACAGATCAATGGTCGTTAAGATCGAGGAGACTATGAACCGTCAGATCACTCTATGTCGGGAACATATCGTGACCGTCGGATTTCCTAACTACAAATGCATACTAATGCATACTAAAGAGACACACTTTTACTTAACGACACATTAGACCAAGTAGATCTTAACTAACTCCTAAGTGTCTAAATATCCTAACATCTTCTTCCATTTCATCTTCTTCCATTTCATCTTCTTCGTTGAGTGAAAGCTCTGAAGCTAGTAACTCGGTGGATAAGAAGAAGAAGAAAAGGAAGATTAAAAAGAAGAAAAATAAGAAAGGGTCTAAACTTACAACCACTACTAGACATGCTGGAAAACAACCAGTTACTGTTACTCGTGCTGGGAGTGTTGATGATGCCAAGATCACCCAAACAACCCGTAATCCCAAGTACCCTTGTAGGCTTTGTAAGGGTATCCATATTCTCTAGGATTTCACTGGTCTATCCAAGGTTATCGAAGCATGGTCTACACATCTTCAAAAACCCATGTCGTCAACCTCTGAACAACATGTTGATGACCTCCCGTCAACTAGTCAGGATACCGTTGGGAAGACTAAAAGTAGAGTCCAGTTCCAGTGTATGTTATGCGGAGGGAGTCATCAAACTCACCTTTTACATCGTATGGATGAAGCCTCAAAATTACTGGAAGACATGATTATTTCCCAACCTCAACTTCCACCTACCTATCGCAAGCTTACTCTCAACCCACCTATAGTTGATGGAATGATCAATCTGGTCCCTTCATCGGTCAGTCCAGTTGATAATGTAGTCAATACGATCACGTCCTTAGTTGCACCAGTTGACAAAGTGGTAGATCAAGTACTATCCTCAGTCGATCCCACTCTCCCATTAGAAAGTGAAACCCAAGCGGTCGATCTGTTTCCATCCATCGACCCCATTCTCCCCTTGGAGAATGCAACTCAAGTGGTCGATCTGATCTCATCATTGGTGGATCCTACTCTCTTGCTAGAGAGTAAACCCGATACTGCCCATGTTTTTCTTGTTGATACATAATCTACCGTGCTAGGGGGAATTCCTCCTCCCGTGGAACCCCCTCCAAGTAATGAGGCCATCCTTTTTTATTGGGGTGCGCTAACTGGACATCATCTTCCCTCTCACATTCCTTTCAATATTACAGTACAGGTTTGTGGTCGGGATGTTCCTCAGACACTGATAGATGAAGGTTTGTTCGTTAGTATTTTTTCATCTATTGCTCGGAAAGCTTTGGGTTATCCTCATCTTGTGCCAGTTACGCAAAATCTGTTGGATTTGAACAAAAGAACCAGTCAACCTTTAGGGATCCTTCCTCAACTTCTCGTAACTTTGGGAGGGAAAAATATCGTTATTGATGTCATGGTAGTCCAATATCCCTTGGATTTCGATTTACTCCTTGGGAGAGATTATGTTTATGCCATGAAAGCTATCGTGTCCACTCTTTTTCGTGTGATATATTTCCGTCACGATGGAAGAATTGTGGCTATTGATAAACTTTCATTCATTGGTCTTGACTTGACCATCAACTCAATGACCTCCCTAAATGATTCTTATATGCATACGGTATCACCCCCGCCACAGGTCAATTATGTGGCGTTGTCTCCCATGCCTTCAGTTGCCGATGTAGATGAGCCTCTCATTGTAACCTCACTCCCTTATGACTTGGATCCAGTAGTTTACATGGTGATATATTATATAGGGCTATTGGAGCCTTACCTCTTTACCCCTATCGCGGTCCTCGACATGTGTTCCTTCCAGAGTGTGTTTCTTCCATCAAGTGAAGATCTCTTGGAAGTCATGACCAAGTTTTGTCCCTTGACATGGTGTCCTTCTAGATCATTGTCCTCTTGGAATCCATGATCAAGAAGAGCATCTATTCAACATGGTTTTCTTCTTTCAAGCTCATTAAAAAATGAAACTAGCCTTGATCATGGTTTTCTGATTTCAAGCTCATTAAAAAATGAAACTAGCTTTGAGCATAGTTTTTTGATTTCAAGCTCGTTAAAAAATGAAACCAGCTAGGAGGATAGTTTTGCATCTTTGTGGAGACCTCGTTAAAAAATGAAACAGAGATTACGAGCATATTTCTTGATTCTATGTCAAGCTTGTTAAAAAATGAAACATAGGTTCAAGGATTGAACCTGGATTCTCGAGCATAGTTCATGTTCCTATTTCAAGCTCATTAAAAAATGAAATAGTTTTTCCCCTCTCTGTTTGAGTCAAGTCCTTTGTCTAGTATTTGAAGCTTCATTTCATTCACCTTTGCAACTTGATGCAGGAGCATCGCTCCACCTCGACAACGCGCCAACATTCTAGCACATCAGTGCACATTTCAGAGAAAGTGAGGCATTGACCCTCCCATTTTTAAATTTGAAATCTGATACCATTGGGATTTGCATTATAAGGCTGTACAAATCAAGACATGCCTTTATATAGGTAGTGAATAGAGTCACCTTAAATGGTTGCTTGTAAACAGGTCTAGATCGTAGTTAGGTCTGGATAATCATTCAATGTAATGAAGTCGTAGGAGAGTGGTGTCTTAACTGAGACAATAATGACACTAAGGCGATAGAGAGGATAAGCTCGTAGAGCCCTTGTTTTTTAAAGGAGAGAGAGAGAGATCTTTGGAGAGAGGTTTGATAGTAGAAGCGAAACTTAGGATAAATTTAGGTTAGGAGAGATTGAGAGAACTGGGACTCTGTTGCAATCCAGTTTTTTTAAACATCTGTATAGAAACACAAAGATAATAGAAAAGCATTTTTTCCTGCATATAGTGTGTTTATGTATTTGTGGTTATTGTTATGATTTTACATGTCATTCACGTTTTGAATGTATGAACTGGTGAAGTGTTGTATAAGTTTCCATTGTTTCTCATATTTGATTTTTGAGTGCAAGGAGTGCACACAGTTTGCAAGGAGTTCGTTGACAGAGGTGAGTTAACCTCAGGAAAGATCAGAAGAGATACCGTTGAATCTTCATCGACAGAAGTGAAAGGAGTGCATAGAAAGAAATCTGTGTTGAGTTCGTAAAGAGACAGAGTTACTAAATACTTTATAAGGAGAATATCTGCAAGTTGTGCATCGAGCAAGGAGAATTCCAAGAGGGCGAGAAGAATTTCTTTTCAATAAATCCTTTGGATTTGAGTTTGACAAAATCTTAGGAACGCAAGGAGTGCGTGGGAGATCGAAATCTTCGAGGAGATCAAGCTCAGAAGGGGATAACGCAAGGAGGGCATGGGAGTGGACTTATTATAACTTCTAAATCTCAAAAGAGACAACACGTTCAAGAGCACAAGAAATACCCAGATAGATAGCTTTGCAGCAAAATGTTCAAAGGTTGAAGCCATTGAACACTGACCAAATATTCCAAGGTGGAAGAGATCAAAAGATCAGGAGGAGGAGCAACAACAGCCGTCAGATCGGTTGTGGGGAGAAGTCTAGACCATTAGATCCGCGTCCAACGAACAAAGGAAGCGTAGAGGAGAGGAATAGATCCCATCCATTGGATCTTAGCGCGAAGGACCAACAACTGTTGAATCCGAAGGTAAGTGCACGAGCTTCAACCCTTGTGTGCACATGACGATTGAATTGTCAAAGTCCCGAAGTGAGCAGGGACCGTCCATCGTCGAGGAAGATAGGTGGCGTAAGATCCACAACTCCGGAAGTTTGTGGACAAGGAGGAGGTGAAACACCCGAAGTAGGATCCTGACCATTGATCGCCAGAAGGATATGTGTCAGTGGGTCGTGAGAACCAAAGGGAGGCAAAGGTGAGATGTTGAAACACGCGAAGCCCGAATAGCTGAAGAGAAGAGAGTCATCGATATGCAAGAGGACACTTGTCAACAGATCATGATCTTTGGGTAAATTGTAGTGGGGTTTCAGTTGAGAACTGAGACTATCGAATCCCAAATAGGTCTGGATTGTTAGATCTAGAGGGACACATGGTGAAATATTGCAAGATTCGGGTAAGCTGCATTTCAATTTTGGTTGAAAGTTGAAACTTCTGAAATATGAAGACCCGAAGTGAATCTGGGTCATCCGATCTAGAGGAGATGTGGCATAAATCCAAGAACTAAGGGTAAAGTCCCGAAGTAACCTTCATTCGTCTGATCTAAGAGGACACGCGATAGGAATCTACATACTTTGAGGGAAAGCAAAGCTTGATATTTGAAATCTCAGAAATCGGAAGACCTGAAGGATATCTCGACTGTTGATCGAACAGAGGGCCATAAGACCGTTGATCTAATTGAAAGATAAAACACCCGAATTAGAAGAAAGGTTGTTGATTCAGGAGGACAGGTGTTCGCAGATCTTCAACTCCGGAATATTGACATATGAAGGAAGGTGAGGTTTTGACATTTGATATTTACGAAGACTGGAAGTCTGAATCGACAAGAGCCATCGATTTGAAGGTGGATACGTGGCACCAGATCTAGATCTTCAGAGGAAAGAGGAGGAGGAAAGGTCTGAATATCTGGAGAAGAGATCTCGATCATTAATCGAGAAGGGAGTCAGAGGGTCGTTGATCTAGTTGAGGAGGCCAAAGTCCCGAAGTGGGAGCACAACCATTGATTGGGGAGGATACATGTCAGCTGATATTCCACTCTAGAAGATAACCAGTCAGTAGTGGCGAGGGTTTGAGAATTGAGATTCCCAATAGTTAGATTCACGGAGGAAATCCTAGTTGTAGATTAAGGGGGATAAGTGTCGATAGATCTTCTACTCCGGAAGATTATCACACAGGGAAAAGAAGGAATTTGAGAACTGAGATTACCAAAGGCCAGATCCATAGAGGAGATCCTAGCCGTAAGTTCAGGGAGACAGGTGGAAACAGATCTTTAACTCCGGAAGATTGGAGTACGGAGGAAAGCGAGGTTTGATATTTCAAAACACGAAGTTCAAAATCACGAATAGATCGTATCTGTTTATTCAGGAGGGGAATATCTAGTCTATGGATTTGGAAGGGGAATATCTGAAGTGTCAGCTCAGACATACCGCAAAGATCGGGAGATCGACGTTCCCATATCATTTTGTGTATTAAAGGTGCATGGAATTTAACAGGTAATCACACGTTTGCGCAAGGACACAACCCAAGGCCATAATAAGAAGGGGATAATCACAGAAGGAGCTAGTGCCTGAACCTTAGTGTTTTGGAAGCGTGCAGGAATAGCTCACAGGTCTGACAGAACCTACACACAGAAGGAAAAGGGGCACGTGTATAATTGATTTCGGTTCAATAAGGAGCCCGAAGAGTTAATTCGACTTAGAAGAAAGAAATATCCTAGACCAGGAGGTCACAGAACCCTGGGAGGGGAGGGGACAACATTAGGTGGTATCAGAGCTGGATTTTCGTCTATAGATTTCAGGCAAAAGAGAAAGAGGAGGAGTCTGTTATTTTGTTTTCAGAAAAGAGACAAGAAGGAGACAGTAAAAGGAGATAATCTGATAACATCAAGTGGTTTAAAAAGTTAAAGTTTGCCTATAGACAAAAGGTGAAGGAAAACATGGTACTGATGCTCTGTGAGGAGTTTGTTGCATGCACACAAGAACAAAAGCTTAAACAATCAACTGAGTTGTGAGAGAAGATGGAGATGCTCTCAGATGAGGAGTGATCCATAGACTTTCCAGGAGGACAGGTAGAAGGTGGAAATGGCTACTGAATTCCATGAGTGTGGTCGAAGAGAAGGACACAAAAAGAAAAGAAATCCAGAGATGGATCTGGAGCTCAATGAGATAAGAGAAAGGATGGAACAACTAGTATTGATGATGCAGCAAGAGGCAAAGTTACACTGGAGGTACGAATGTCCTCTGAACAGGATGGTAAAATGGCTTGTTCAAAAGTTGTTGGCTAGAAAGCAACAACAAGAGTTGAGAAGGTGGATGAGTGAATTAGAAAACCTCATTGACAAAGGGGAAGAACAGATTCACATCTGTGAATCAAAAATTGGGAGACACCTCAGTGATGAGGAGGAGGTGAGATCAAATGAAGATCTCATAAACTCCCAGGTGGGAAGAAATGGAATTTCAAGTTGTCAGGTGGGAAATAGAAAGAGATCAATGGAAGGTATCATATACTGCCAGGGGAGAAGTGATGAAAGTTCATATTTCCAGGTGGGAAATGAGATGGGATTAGTTGATCTCATAAACTTCCTGGTGGGTAGAAGAGAAGTTCCAAACTGCCAGGTGGGTAGGAGGAAGGAAATGTGACTGTCTGAAAGTATCAGGAGCTCAGAAGTGGGTTCATGTTAGCAAGGAGTTGTGATAGGTGAAGATTCATGTGGATTTGCAGACCATGTGAATGAAGATGATGAGAAGTTAAAAACTCTCACCATCCAAAAGGAGGATCATAGGAGCATTCTAATTATTGGAGGGATCACGACTTTCCTAACAAACAACCAAGTGGAGGCCAGTGCACATGATGAAGGTGCATTAACAGAAGATGAAAGACAACCATCAGAAACTGTCAAAGAGGAAGAAATGGAGCATACATTGATGTCTACCCCAACAGAAGGAGATGATCATTTGAGAGAATGGCTCAAAATTTTTAGCCAGGAAGGTGAACAAGAGATGTCTATAGCACTGGAGTTTGTAGCAGAAGAGGAAACAAATAGCATGGATTTTGTTGAGCTGTATGAGGAATTGGAATCCATAGACATAAGGGTAATGGTGCAAAGCTTGAACATCTGACAGGTCAAGTTGGAAATAGATGGAGGAGCATACCAGCCAGGAGAGTGTTGGCACCAAGTCGAAGAGGAAAGAAGAACGATCATGGGAAAGAAAGCGTGCAAAAAAATGAAGTAACAACTGGCAGAAGAGCAGCACATGCACATGCAAGAAAGCATGCACAAAGGAAAGCAACAGCTGGAGGAGGAGTAGCACGCGTATGGGAGAAAGACCTAATGTAAGAAGGGTTAGGGTTTTGTAATATTGTAAAAGAGGTTGAAGAGCCCAAAATGTATAAAGATAGATACGCAAGTATCATATAGAGTAGATCGTTAGTAGTTGTGAGCGATTTTCTGTAATGTTATGAGTGGTACGAACTGAATTGTAAGTTGTTGAGCAAAGAAGACCCAAGGAGAGGTGGATATGAGGATTAGACCACAGGCCGTGGATCCTGGTGTGATCTAGTTCACCTCGCTTAGATCTTACCCAGTTTTGTGGAGAATTGTAAGCGTGAGGCGCCGGAAATGTGGAACTATCATAATACAAGAGCCAAGAGCCAAATCTTTGTGGATGTAGCCCAAGAGGGGGTGAACCAAGGAAATTCTCGTGTAATGTGTTAAATGTATGCATGATTCTTCTTTCTTTCAACAATTGATGGTTAAACTTGATTGATGAGTTAATACTTGGTTATGAATCTACTTATAGTTAACTGTAATTAACTCGTGGGATATTCGTATGTGAACCCAAGGAATAAGTACTCTCCCTTATGGCTCATGGTATCTGAACCTATCTAAGGAACCCCTATCCCATGATTTGTCCTAGGATGTAAACATCTGAGTCTTACAACCACCCATTTAAAGCTATCTCGGGTGAGACTGCGCAACGCTTTCTGGCGTTGTGTTGCCTTCTGGTCTACCAGGAGGGCCGATAGTTTTAGAGGCTTTGTTGGAACCCCGAATGACATGAACCGTAGGTCAATAACTCAGACAACCCCCGAAGGGAAGAACTAACCAAAAAATGGTTATGTTTCTGTGTTAAGAGGAACAAGAAAGCACTGAGTAAATTAGATGGAATGAATAAATAACCGAAGGAAGATAAATGAATCGTTAAAAGGGGATGTTGAGACCTTGGAACCCCACAAGAGAAGAAATCGAGCGATGGTTGAGAACCACAGAGCTAGAGTTTGCACAAAAAAACAATAGAAAACCCAGGATCACACCGTGTAAATACCTGGATAAATACGTATTTACGGATCTACACAAAGTTTTTTTCTATGATTTTCTGCATCTACTACATGAGTGGATATTAAGGTTAAAGGATACCTACACGACGAACCAGATTCAATAGCTAGATTGGACTCCAGTACAAATCCAATAACTGCAGCAGGCGAACAACAAATTCACCCACGCAGTTGAATTTTGGCTTGATAGTGTTGTTGTAGGATTTATCACAGAATTCACGGTAGACACAGCAAAGTCATATAGTGCAGCCGATTAAGAGTTCCTACAAGGACCTAGAGGAAGGTACATCCGATCACTATATACTTCTATCAAGATACTACTATATAAAAAAGGTGTGATGACAATGGAATCAGATAGCTAGACTTCCTTACGTACATGGGGGAAGGGGGGAAGAATTGATAGAGAAAGGAGAAATGGAAGGAGGGCATGATACAAAGAAGAAGGAGGAGGAACCCTTGGACCCGATCTTGATGGATGACGACCAACTCAAGTGAATCTTGGCGTCATTAGGAACGACGCGTAGTGGAGCACCCTACCAATATAAGGTGAATACCAAGAAGAGAGTCGTAGTTGAGAGGGAGGGCTTGGCCAGTGATGAGGAAGAGGTAGAGGATCTCCGGGCTATGGAGAAGATTGAGGAAATCCTGCGTGCCGCATATGAGAGGAAAACAAGAGGCCCAAGAACAGGAGGAGAAGACAACCATTCCTTCAATATTAATGTCAGTGTGGAACCCATAAAACCATGTGCAACCAATACACCAAAGAGAAGACCACCGTTTAGACAACCAAAGTTCGAAGGAAGTCCGACAGCAGGAAGTACATTGACACAAAGGGAAACAATTGGAGGATCCAGTTCAGGTAGCCTTAGTCAACTATCTACACCACATGGAGGAGGGAGTAGCTCAGTATTTGGAATGGAAGGACAAAACCCTACTATCAAATTACCAGAGTTTCGAGGAGAAGCAACAAAAGACCCTGAGAAGCATCTGTTCATTTGCGCAAAGATCTGGGAAGCAAAACAGATCACTAATGAAGACACTAAAGTCTCCAGGCTAGTGATCACGCTAAGGGACCGCACACTAGACTGGTACATGAGCCTAGACACGAACAATGTTCTTGGAATGACAAGGACACTAGATGACATTAAGAAACTATTGATCAATGAGTTCCAGAAGCCGAGCTCAAAGGATCAATACATGAATGAGATGATTGAAATAAGACAGAAGCCAGGAGAATCGGTATGGGAGATTGATCAAAGATTCAAGAGATTGAAAGGAAAGTTAGAATACCTTATGACCAATATGAAGCATCGACACCTATTTGTCAACTCACTACTCCCACACTTAAAATATCCGTCACGAAAACATAAGTTTCAGATGCGGGCAGAGGCTCTGCAGGAAGCCTTGCAATTGGAAGAAAATCAATACCAATAGATGGACCCGGCTATTGAAGAACTGAAGGAGGACCTAAAGAACTTAACATTTCAACTGAACCAAAATAAGAATAAGGATAAACAAGAAGCATTTTGGTGCACTACCTGCAGGACGAAAGGACACCATAAGAATGAATGCCCAACATTCTCACAGTATATGGCGACAGGAATGTCAAAACCACTACCATAAGGAGGATTATGGTGAGAAATATGTAAGAAACCAGGTCATGACCCTTACCACTGCACGATGATGCAGAAATACCAAACAGTCCCCAAGACCTCATATTGCACCTTTTGCAAATTAGTAGGCCATGACGACAAAGATTGCATAACTATGGAGCTGATGCGGGAAAGAACATCAGACGCATATAAGGTACAGGCAGAAATGATGATTGGGCAAGCAACACCACAGTTCAATCAATCCCCAACACCATACAACATGGTGGAATACCAGTATAATATTGTGCCGCAACCTTACAATAATGCGCAGCCACAATACAACCCAGTACATCCCCAGTACAATTCTGTGCAGTATAACTAGGGACCATAGTACAACCCACCATGGGGTGACCGCACAACTTATAGAGGAGTAGAACGAGCCAAAGGAGGTTTCAGACGCAGAAGAGGACCTGTCACATGTCACAATTTCTAGCAACCATGACATTATGCATGGGAGTGTCCACTGCCACCAGCAAGTAAGTATGATCAAAGACTTTTTGTACTCATGCATCAAAATGTTGAATGATCCTTCATTTGTCAAGATATTACAAAACATCCTAGAAAAATGTAGCGGCAAGACGAAACAAAAGCCAGAATTGAAAACTGTCAACCCAACTGCAGACATAGTACTCAGTTGGTGAATAATTAATTTGTGCACAACAGACTCAAACACTGGGTTAGAAAACTGGCAGCAAAGAATAAACGAAGTATCTACGAGAAGGTGTGCTAGAATAGACCGCGCAGTAAACTGGATTGGCACAAAAATCAGAGAACCACCCATCTTTCACGGGCTAAATGATTTGGAAACTTTCTTGACACAATATGAAGATGAGGTAATAGAAAATCAGATATTTCTAGCACTGGATTTAGCATTTAAGGCTACACCCGCCAGATGGTGGGGTGCACACAAAGAAACTATCACAGATTGGTACCAATGTAAGCGATTACTGCACATAAGGTTTGAAGTAGAACAAACCTGTAACAAACAATAGAAATATGATGGACTAGGCACACCAGCAGAACACTTGGAGGCATGTCAAACTATGTGGAAAATGACACCACCGGAGGAATGGTCTCACCACTTCATTCATACTTTAGAGGGCATACCAATGAATTGGTATACAAAACAGGAAATGCGTAAAGGAACCAAGACATGGGTAACACTCAAACAAAACTTTACAATCACTTTCTCATTCGACCATGAGAACCCCAACATAGACGTGGCCCTGAAACAGATCAGAAATGTCATATTCATCGAAGAACCGGAATTACAAATTACCACAGAGTTACAACAACGAAATAAGTAGACAGTCAAGGATATATTGTCATGCTACCATGTACAGGAGGAAGCTCCGGATGAAGACGATCCACGTGATATTCAGATCAAATAAGTCGAAGGCAAGAGAGATGTGGAAGGACCACCCTTAGAGTCAGAGGTCATCTCTTATCCAATCAAGGTAAAGAAGTTTAACATAGGGACCGTCGAGTGTCCAAGATGGTCATCTCTGGAGACTACTGGGATGAACAGACACTAGAAATCATCATAGAATTGTTGCGTGAATACAACGACCTTTTTCCCACAACCTTTACAGAGATGAAAGGCACAACAGGAGAGTTAGGAGAAATGAAGATACCACTCAGACTTGATGTAAGACCCATTAAAAAATGACCAAATAGATTGAATCCCATATATAAACAGAAATTTAAAGATGAGATTGACAGGATACTCGAGGCCGACATCATTGAACCATTCAAAGAATCAGAATGGATAAGTCTAATGGTAGTACAGGACAAGAAACAGTGAAGAGGGATCAAAATATGCATCGACTTGAGGAAGTTGAATGATGCATGCCTACACGACCCATTCCCCACACCATTCATGGACGAAGTAATCGAGAACGTAGGAGGCCACAAAGCCTGCTCATTACAGATGGATTGTCAGGATATCATTAGATTAAGATAGCACAGGAGGATAGACACAAGACCACATTCGCGATAGAATGGTGATCTAATCAGTATACAGTCATGTCGTTCGGACTGAAGAATGCACCCACGATCTTTTCTAGAGTGGTCATGGCAACATTTAAGGAGTTCATCCATCAATTCCTCGAATTATACCTGTATGATTGGACGGTCTATAGCCTATTAAAAAATCACGTGGAAGTGTTACGACTGATGATAGAACGATGCATATAGTGCCAGATATCACTAAATATCAAGAAATGCATATTTGGGACACCGTTTGGGATACTATTGGGACACATAGCATACAAATAGGGTTTGCTAGTGGATCTGACCAAAATCACAGTCATTGTTAATCTACTAGTGCCAAAAATAGTTCGCCAACTCAGAGCAACGTTAGGACATATGGGATATTAGAGGACATTCATTAATGGATACGCGCAGATTACAAAACCAATGGAAAAATTGTTAAGGAAGGATACAAAGTATCAATGGAATGACGAATGCCAACACGGTCTGGATACCCTAAAGGAGAAGATGGTCACTGCACCAATATTGGTATTTCCATATTGGGAGAAGACATTCCATGTACATGTAGATGCATCAACGATCGCACTCAGAGATATCTTGGTGCAACCAGGAGCAGGAGACTTGGAACACTTGATAACGTTTGCAAGTAGAAAATTATCAGATTCAGAACAAAATTATAACACGACAGAAAGAGAAGGCGTAGCTATGGTTTATATACTAAAAAAGTACAAACATTACCTATTGGGAAAGCACTTTAAGATGTTTATAGATCACTCAGCCCTAAAATACCTAGTCAATAAGCCAATGTTGGGGGGTAGAATCTGTCGATGGTTATTACTATTTCAAGAATATGACTTTGAGGTAATAGTTAAACTAGGAAAACTGAATGCAAGGCCTGACCACCTATCGAGGGTCACAAATAGAGAGGAACCAATGAATTTAGAAGACAACTTTCCAGATGCACAAATATTTTCAGTACAAATTGTTGATGATCACTTCGCAAAGATCATCCAATACTTAAGCAAAGGTACTGTGCCACAAGAATATACCACTGTGCAGAAGAAGAGCCTAGTAGTCCATGCAACTGACTATCAATTGATCACAGGACATCTATACAACATGGGCGTAGATAGCATCTTACGAAGATACGTATTATCCCACGAACGACCAAGAATTTTAGCAGAATCCCATGAGGGAATAGAAGGAGGACATTATGCAAGAAAAGATACCACACAGGATTATGGTGGCCAATGATCCACAGAGACTTGAAATAATATTGTCAACAATGTGATTTCTTTCAAAGGGTAGGAAAAACCAATAGAAGGGACGAGATGCCACTATGACCACAAGTGACACTTCAGGCATTCAACAAATGGGCGATAGACTTCGTGTGACCTATTAACCCACCAGCCAAAAGAACGGGGGTGAGATACATTATCATTGCGGAGGAATACCTAACAATATGGGCAGAAGCCGTGCCAGTAAAATATTGCAGCATAGAGACAACTGCACACTTTCTGTTTGAACAGGTAGTTACTAGATTTGGGTGCCCAAGAATTTTGATGAGCGACCAAGGAACACACTACATAAACAACACCATCCGAGTGATGTTGGAAGAGTTTAAATTTCATCACCAGAAAATCACACCGTATCATCCACAGGCAAATGGCACGGTAGAATCCTTCAACAAAATCCAAGAAAATGCCTTGACAAAGATATGCAACGTCAACAAGGATGATTGGGATCTCAAGGTACCAACAATACTATGGGAATATAGAACCACATGTAAAAAGATGACTGGCCAGACACCATTCAAACTAGTCTATGGTCAAGAAGCAGTAATTCCCTTAGAATTTTTAATACCCAACCTACGTATAGCAGCCATTACACAAATGACAGAACGAGGCGCAGTACATGAAATACTAAATCAGTTACTGTCAATGGAGGAAGACCAAATCTTGGTAGAGTTCCATCAACAAGTACAAAAAGAAAGAGACAAAGCTTGGCACAACCGCCACATCAAGAGAAATATGTTCAAGGATGGAGATCTAGTATTACTCTACGATAGTAAAGCGTTACAACACCCAGGAAAGCTGAGAATGCATTGGCTAGGACCATACGAGGTAAAAACTATCACGAATGGAGGAGTTGTATAGTTAAGAGATATCGCGAGAATAGACCTTAGAGGAATAGTGAATGGGAGATGGATGAAGTTGTATAAGGACAGTCGACCACCCACCGTGCAGTAAAAAAAATAAATCATGATGGACAAGCCGCATATGAAACACGAAGCCAACAAGGGAAAAGATAACGACCATATCGAAAAAGGAAACACACACGAAATACCGGCAAAAGCACGTTGATAGGACAACAAAAAGTAGAGTTAAAGCAAGGCAAGGATGGAGGGGATGCCACATTAAACGTGCCAACTAGAGATGATAGAGCAGGCATAATGGCAAGTATGAAACTGTCACAGATGCATTGAACCTACAATTATGGTGCATTAATCACACGAGGAAGGAAAACGTCCTCGACAAGCTTCATGGAGAGCACATACAACACACGAGCACAACAACAGTTAGTCTATTCGCGGACGGAGAACAGGAAAAGAGCAATAGCAGCAAGAATGAATAGAGTGAAACCACAGAGCTTACCAAAGCCATTCAAACCCCACAAACGTTTGACAGACACCATTATGGAACCATCGAAACTCGCTGAACCAGGCCATACCGCCAGATCAACCAAGGCTCAGACAAGGTCGCAAGGACCACCAAAAGAAAGCAAACAAAATCCCCAGAAGTCGTTGATATTGATGAAATCTCGTCGCCAGAGGAAATTCCAGTAGAGTCTACACCCATACTTGAGGAGGCCCCGAAACCATAAACAGAGGCCATGGAATAGGATACACCAGCAGCAGTGCACGAGACCCAACACAAGGAAGACAGAACCCACCAGGAAATACCACAAAAGAACGCCGAAGTAGCCATAGGAGCCACTAGAAGCACACAAAACCCATATGCAGCAGTACAACTAGACGCCCCACAAAGACCCATCCTAGATTATTTTTCGTCCGAGCCGACGGGGAAAATGTCCATAGATTCGGAAGAATGGATGGTGAAGGAGCAACCGCAAGCTGTCGAAACCTCGAACCAACCATAGCGGCAGGAGGACCGAATTCAGATACCAAGCTCACCTCGAAAGAAACCAGCCGCAAAGATTGTGCTACCTCGCATACCAGAGGGAGTACTGGTGGACCCACAGCTATTAGGTCACATCGGGAAGCTCAGGTTTTCCAACCATGATGTAGAATGTGACACTAAATATACAGAGCTTGCACCACAGGTTTTTATGCAGAAAATAATCGTGAACCAACTCGGACAATCCATCACTCAACCACACCAGTGGGCCATTGGACTGGACAGAATAGGAATTCTAGGGTTGCTGAAGATACCACACTTTGGCAGAGTCCAATATGCAACGACATGTGTAAAAAAACTGTTAGCAGTTATGCATGGAGGGGATATATGGCTGGACAAACCCATCCACATAATGGTTTAACTTATCACGTAGATAACAAGCTTACCCACTAGGGGTATGGATCTCGCACTGATCCTAGACGATAATTCCAAGGAAAAAGAATTGGCAAAAGAGATGAAAAATAAATACGGCACCGATAGGGGAACAAGAGGCATTATAATTAAACGGATCAACAATGCCGTGACATAATTGGGCGTAAATATCTTAGCCTGCAAACTGCTACGAAAATGCCGCAAAGACGAAGTACCGACATGAGTCATCGCCATGGCAACTCTGTGTGCAAAAGGCACCTTCATGAGTTGGACGCCATACCTATCAAACTTTTTCCAAATAGACTACAAAGATGTAGAGGACGTAGGTATGAAATTTCATTACACATGGCTGATCACTCTCATAGCTTTCATGGGATGGTGAGAACCAGAATACACCGTCTTTGCTACCAAACCACATCCAGGGGGAGCAAGATATCGCGTCCTGAGAGTTGGGACACTAGCCAATCAGAAGAAGGATAATGGAATTGTATTCGAAGCATACCTACGAGAGATACATGAATCCATCGATCGAGCATGGAGAATAACACCAAAGGCTGTCGCACGATATGAGTACATCGCTAATTTCTAGGCTAGGTGACAAGCCATGTGGATACAACCAAGGCAAGACCCGGATAAACAGTGGCTACAGATGTGATAATGTGTCACCGAGGGTGATATCGACATGATCATCAGTGAATGGCCTGATGAATGGAGGATCCCAACTATACCCAGAGGAGTATCGACACAAACAAAAGAAGGAGGGGCTACGCAGGCAGAGACATAGCCTCCACAGATCCCAGTACCCAAGAGACAAAGAACAGGCCAACCCAAGTCAACTCAAGCAGACGACGGCTCACAATAGCCAGGGACCCAGAAGGGAGGAACAAAAACCACCCAACCGACCAATGGATAGAAGAAACCAGCTGAGGGAGCAAAGGAAACTGCACCAAACCCCATCACACAGGAACCAGGGGGGGCTAAGAGACCAACAACATAGGACACAAGTGCGCGCAAGAACGACAACCACCGAATTACACAATCATGAAGGATGATGGAGAGATGATTGCCAGGATGGTCCAAGACTACCTCGTAGAATATTTTGATCATGCTACGCACCACCGGGATGAACTGCAGAAGGAACTGACACAAATGGGATAGCTCCTTAAGAAATTTGGGGAAGCCCAGATCACGAGTACCAGTAGAGGCACAGAGCCATCGACCACACATGCCACAACAAGGGTGGAGGTAGAAGAACGCGACCCAGTTCCTCTGATACCACATGCACATTCCATGATCTACATAAATCCTAGCATTATGTGAATGGATGAATTTGTGGGACAGACACCACTGAAGGATTTGGATCATATCCAATTGGTCTTGACATGGATGCCATCAAAGGAATTACACAAAATACAGGTGAGTGTCGACCATGAGATGCAGGCTCGAGAACATAAAAACTTAGTCGAGCTACAAAAAGAAACAAAGAAGTAGGAAGCACTAGAAACCGTTTGCGTACAAGCTCAATCGGAAACCAAGGAGGAGAAAGAATGCAGAAGCAATATGGAACACAAAGTGGAAGAAGTTTTTGGGAAACTTCCAAATACTGCGCAAGGAAATGAACTCCCAGCTGTAGAGAAGATCGACCAGATTGCGCAGGAAATTGATCAGTATCAAAAGGAGATAGAGACTCTCTGCGGATAGATTAGACTGACAACTCCACCACCAGTGAAGGAGAAAAGGAAGAAGGAAGAAGCAAGGAAGCTGCAAGAGTTGGAAAAACAGGTCAGCACGGCAGTCAACTTGCTGGATAAAGCAACACAACTTTGGACAAGGCTGGAAGAGGATCCATAAGTCCAAAACTGGGACCAAGAGGAGGAGAGGATCAATGCAACGATCTGAGAACTCAAGCAGTGACAGAAGACCATACCAATCCCTGAATGAGTCAAGGGAACGTAAGAGATGAAGAAGATACATGCAGAACTTATCACTGCACAAACACAGAAACAAGAGCATCAGGCTCAAATAGAACAATTGCAAGAATGGGTATCAGAAGTACTTGTGCAGATAGAAGAAGCCAGAACTCAGACAAGACAAAATAAACTAGAATGCGCAGGAATGATGATCCAGGAAGTGGCAGCTCAGGTAGTCGACACCATCAAGGAGAGAACTACGCAGGCACTGAAAAAAGCAACAAAGTTGTAGGAACAGTTCCAGACGATCACCAAGGAGATCGAGGAAGAACAAACAAACTAGGTGACTCTGGATGAGTCACATGCCAGTGTTGGGGGCCTATTGGCACCAGGATGAAGAGGAAAGAAGAATGATCATGGGAAAGAAAGCACGGTAAAAACTGAAGTAACAACTGGAAAAAGAGTAGCACGCGCACATGCAAGAAAGCGTGCACAAAGGAAATCAACAACTAGAGGAGGAGCAACATGCGTGTGGGAGAAAGACCTAATGTAAGGAGGGTTATGGTTTTTGTAATATTCTAAAAGAGGTTGAAGAGCCTGAAATGTATAAAGATAGATACAAAAGTATCATATAGAGTAGATCATTAGTAGTTGTGAACGATTTTATGTAATGTTCTCAGTGATACGAACTAAATTGTAAGTTGTTGAGTAAAAGAGACCCAAGGATAGGTGGATTTAAGGATTAGACCACAGGCCATGGAGCCTGGTGTGATCTAGTTTGCCTCTCATAGATCTTACCCAGTTTTGTGGAGAATTGTAAGCGCGAGGCGTCGAAAATGCAAAACTATCATAATACAAGAGATAAGAGCCAAATATTTGTGGACGTAGCCCAGGAGGGGGTGAACCAAGGTAATTCTCATGTAATGTCTTAAATGTATGCATGATTCTTCTTTCTTTCAGCAATTGAAGGTTAAACTTGATTGACGAGTTAATACTTGGTTATGAATCTGCTTATGGTTAACTGTAATTAACCTGTGGGATATTCGTATGCAAACCCAAAGAATAAGTACTCTCCCTTATATCTCATGGTATCTGACCCTATCCGAGGAACCCCTATCCCATACTATGTCCTAGGATTTAAACACCTGAGTCTTACAGCCACCCATTTAAAGCTATCTCGAGTGAGAGTGCACAGCGCTCTCTAGCGCTGTGTTGCCTTCTGGTCTACCAAGAGGGCCGATATTTTTAGAGGCTTTGTTGGAACCACAAATGATATTAAACCTCGGTCAATAACTCAGAAAACACCCAAAGGGAAGAACTAACCAACAAAGAGAAATTGGAAGAAGCTAGGGATGAACCAGCAGAGGAGCTGATAGAAGAAACCAATATGTCAGAGGAGGAGGATGGGCAGTAGCTCAGTGATGAGACTGCAGAACTGGATCCTACAATAGTGTGGAAATATAATGCCACAAAAGAAGAAGAAAACAATATGGGGGTTCAATATGATCTACCCATTGATAAGGAAGAGTTGTAGCAGAGAAGACTGCATAAGAAGAGCCAACCACTAGAGCAGCTGGACAAGGTGATAGAGGAGAGCAAGAAGTTGATGTTGAGGTCAGCAGAAGAAATCAAAAAAGGGAGTATGAATAGGGGAGAACCTGCAATAGCAGTAGGGAAGAAACATAATAAGAAGTAGCAACAACAAAAAAAACATAGCTGGAGAGGATCAAGAGGACAACTCCAAGGAAACGTTCGGGATCCAGGAGGATTTCAACACTAGAGAAGATGAGCTCATGATTTTCCTAGTAGTGGAGTATGATGCAGGAGCATTGCTCCACCTTAGAAATGTGCCAACATCCCAACACATTAGGTTCAAGATTGTGTAAAAATGAAACCAGGTCCAAGCATAGTTTTGTTTAGTTTTAAGCTTATGTAAAAATAAAATCTATCCCAAGCATAGTTTTGTTTTGTTTTAAGCTTGCATAAAAATGAAAACAATCATGATCTTAGTCTTTGTTCTTTCTCATGCTCGTAAATACCTAAGAATGTAACCGAGTAAACTTTTATCACTTTTTCAGACTCGTAAAGGTTATACGAAAAAGGAACCCCCTGGAGTTCCCTTTAAGCTCTTTTCAGACTCTCTAAACATGAAAATATTGTCGAGCAATCTTGTTTTTTTCATGCTCGTTAAAGTATTTGAAGAAAAAATTTGTTGAGTGGTAGATTATCTCTTTTTCGGTCTCACCAGACTATTTTATGAAAAAGAACATTTTGGAGTTTCCTTTAAGTGTTTTTCAAACTCTCTGAATATGGAAAACCCATGAGTTTACTTTCTTTTGACTCGTAAAACAAACATTGAAAGACCCATATGGGACCAAACCAGTCCTTCCTAGGGTTCGTTATATATACTCCGAAGGACTCATCCGAAGGATGAGATTAAATTTCAAGCATATGTTATCCTCCCTAAGATTGTGTAAAAATAAAGAGGTACTCGCGATAAATGGTGGGGGAAAATTTGAGAAATAAATGTATCTAAACCTGTATTCTATGAAAGAGTCACTTTTGAACATGACACCCTTTCACTCTCTTTGTGTCTAGGTTGGAAAATCCTCTTGTCTCTTGATCATACTCCTTTATAAGATTAAAAATTTGTATGTGATCCCTATTGTTAAGTCAGTGTTTTCGAGACAATTGTCGTGTCGTCAATATGTTCAAAGAGAAGTTCAAACTAGAAATAATTCTATTGCATTGTCCATTTCTGTATTCCTTATTCCTTCTATTGTGTTGAACATCCATGAGTCAGTACCGAATCAATTGTTACTTTGATCTACTTCAAATATTTTTACCCGTTTCATGTCATTGATGGAGGATACATTAAGGCCTTCCTCTGACGAGTCTTTTCCTATCGACTTCAAATCATTATCCAAGAACTAATCTTAGAAACTAATTAGTATCTTGGAACTTGCACGCCTCAATGGCCGGTTTCCTCGCTTTCAACAGTGGGTTTTCATTATTGGCCCCTGATCGGGAGATTTCTTCGAGTGTTCGAATTCAACTCATAAATTCACTCTTGTTGGATTGTACTAGTGTAACTTGGGATGCATTGACATTAATGGTGATTTCCTTCGCACGTGTTAACAATATTCACTAATGATCGTTAATCAAGTGGTTTCTACCATGTTCGACTTCAACGCATGACCCTGGATCTTTTCTGATAGATTTAGGTTGCATTGTAGTATATTCAGATTGTAATGTTGCATAGATCCATAGTGTATGTCTCTTGTCTATGTTCAAATTTGAGTCTTTAACACATAGATCCATAGTGTATTTTTGGTGGCTATGTTTAGATTTGAGTCATATTGGCATGGATCCACAGTGTATGTTTGGTGGCCATGACCTATCTTACTTGACATGGATCTTTTCATGTCAGAATGTGTGCTTTGATTCATTTGTATTCTGAATATGGGAATTCCTACCTCAGTGATGATATATTATTGTACTATATTTCCTTGTTTGTTGGCAGGTTTTCGATCGAGGTGTTCCTTGTTCCCTACACACACTCGACAAAGTATTTCATCTATCACTCTGTTCTAACTTCATACTTTGGGGGGATCTCTGTTCAACATTATTTTCATCACCCCTATGACCATTAATGATGTAAACCTATCATTTGTCTTTAAAAGGATCAATGGCCTAAATCCCTGAAGAATAATGAAGACACATTTTCCAAGAGACATGAAATTATACTTTTCCCTTGTCAAAAACCTTACAAAAAGGGATCATTGCACATTGATTAGTGTTAAGGGTGTGATGATATAGGATCGTCATAATTTTCACCACAGTGTCCTGCGACGTCATCACCATTTTCTCAGTGTTAAGGGTGCGACGATTTTCGTATGAAGGAAAAAGAGAAATTTATCGGAAGTTATAGAATAGAAGCTTCGATGGTGAGTTGGCCTCCGATCGGATTGGATCTGAGTCGCATCCTTGATCTCATGGGAGCATCCTAACCTACTCACACTATCCTTTTCATCTGATAAAAGGAGAAGAGTTCTCATGGGAAAAGTTAGCTTGGGAAAATTGTCTTGGGAAAATTCGCTAGCTTTTGGTGTGAGCTTGAGTAATTTTTGTAGCTTTGGGATTTGCTTTGTCAAGATAGATTGTTGGTCTCAGAATATGTAGAGAAAGAAGTATGTGGGAAGCAAGGAACTGTTGGAAGGGACCTTACAACATCAAGGCATTGCTTGTATTCTCCTTTTCATATCTCTAATACAATGATATATTTCTTTCCCATAAAATTGGTCTTATTTTAGTGTATGACTCTTTGATCACATACATAGGTTTTGTTGAGTATACGTTGTTGATTTCACTTCGTTGACTTGTGTCTTTTTACAGGTTCAAAATCCCATAAGCCTTGGATGGAGTGAGGATGACACTAGTGAGGACAAACGACGTTTAAAAGGTATGTCATTTATCTCTTGTTAGTTAGTATGCTTGATAATTAAAACTTAGGGAACGTTTTATACTTTGTCTTGTTTTGTTCTAGTTTCAGGGTGAAACTAGGGAGATATGTTTATGTCTGCACTTACCGATTTGTCTTATAACAACCATGATGGAATCAATTCAAATTTATGCTAATGTACCAAAAAGATTGTAATCATGCAATTGACAATCCACTTCGAAGTAAAATCCTCTCTTCTGAGTTTTAATAAAATTATAGTTTTCATATTATTTGTCATTTTATTTATGAATTCCAATGTGTATTTTTTAGTAGGGTGCATGTTCTAACTATTTGTGTGTTTCATCCTGACACCTCCTTGCATTAGGTTGTATCAGAGCAAGTACACTCTTGGATGATTGCTTGAGTGTTCATGTAATAGGTAGAGAATACCCTGATTCTAGTGGTGTTTTAGCCAAAGTGATGAAGAACAAGTAGGTGTATCAATGTATGGATTGAGGTTGTGGATAGTATTTAGGATTCAAACTACAAGGAGACTTGGAAGAATGCCACCGAGAATGAGAGGAGCAACACATTGAGGTGAAAGAAATCAAGAACTTGAAGAGTTACAAAGAATATAGAGGAATTAGAACACATAAGAGATGGATATGCTGAGATAGATTCTGAATTTGAAGCTAAGAGTGAGATTGAACAGGATACTGAGGATGTAGACCCAATAGAGCATTTCATATCCTATTTGAGTAATAGAGGTAGTTTAAAGGTCGAGGTTTCATGCTATGATGGAATATTAAAGGATAAAACTCTTATAAATTGGATAAGAGAGATCGAGAGGTATTTTGAATATGAGAATGTTCGTGATCCAAACCAAGTTTGATTTTCTATCACAAAGTTGAAAGGACATGCTGCCCTTTGGTGGGACATGTTGTAGAAAGATAGAGTTGACAATAGGAAGGAAAAGATCAAGAATTGGAAGAATATGGTGAGTAAAATCAAAGAAAATTTCTTACCTGTGGATTACCAACAAAATCTGTGTAGAAAAGTGCAAAATCTGAGGAAAAAAGATACTCTTGTGCATGAGTTCACTCAAGAGTTCTTTAGGATATCAATTAGATATGGTATTAATGAGACAGAGTATCAATGTGTGGCTAGATACATTAATGGATTAAAGTATCTGATCCAGTATTAAATGAGTACGCATTTTTTTCATATTTTGGGTGAAGCTTACTAAGTTTACCTGAAGGTGGAGGATAAGGTTGACAGGAAGATCCAAAAGAATTTAAGGGGAAGAGGTCGACGAGGAAGAGGAATAACAAACATTTTTAAGGAAAATGAAATGGAATTAACAGAGGCAGAGGATTTGAAAGACGAAAGGGAAAGTTTGTAATTACTTGTTATAGATGTGGAGTTGAAGGTCACAAATCCTCAAAATGCCCAGAAAGGCAAGGTCCCAATAAAAGAGGTGGTGCTAGAACACAAGTTACCATAGCAGGTGATGCAATGGTGGTTGGAGAAGATATGTTTGTGCTTCCAATTGAACAAGGTGAGAAATTGATGTTTCGAAGAATTTTACTAAAACCAGAACATAAGTCAATAGGAGACCCTGAACAAAGGAAAAGAGTGTTTAAGACCATATGCAAAGTTTAAGGAAAATGTTGTAACTTGATTATTGATGGAGGAAGTACAAACAATTTCATTTCTACTGAGGTCAAGAGGAAGATAAATTTGAAATGTGAACCACAACCTAATCCTTATCGAGTTTCATGGTTGCAGAAAGGTCAACAAGTGACTGTGACTGGACAATGTTTGTTAAAATTTCATATTTGGGATTTTAAAGAGAAAGTGTTATGTGATGTAGTCGATATGGATGCATGCCATATTCTATTTGGGAGACCATGGATGTTTGACCGGAAAGTTTTCCACGATGGCAGGGAAAATTCATATGAATTTGTTCAAAATGGACAATGTTATAAGTTGACACTAATGCGTGAAGATGGTGGGAGTAATAGAAGCAGTTGCAACAAAGATGTGAATAGCAGTAACAAATGCATTATGTTGTGTTCAACGAAGGATTTCTTGAAGGAGAAGAAACAAAATGTGTAGTTTTTAGTTGTAGTGCCAAAGAAGGTTCAAGAGGATGAAAAGGGGAGTTTTGTACCAACAGAAATCCAACGCATGTTGGAATACTTTAAAGAAATTGTCACACAGTAATTATCCACAGGGTTACCTACTTTGCATAGTATATCACATCAAATTGATTTGATTCTAGGATTGATTTTACCAAATAAATCACCTTATAGAATGACTCCATCAAAGAGTGAA
>ML822878.1:51882-70953 GCA_009831015.1 Picea engelmannii
AACAACCATGTACCGATCATGTACTTGTCTCTGATGGGAACCAACCTCTGACTCAACACAAGTGCTAAACTCTGGGAGAATCTCAGAATGCTAGCCAAAATAGTGCATGTTAGCTCTTAACCCTCAATATTTTCAAGGGTGAAAACCTAGGAGTTAACACAACGGCATACCCTAACCTCTAGCGAAAGTTGTACTCCTTGGCTACACCTTTCAGACGAGGTATCGAATGCCCCAAACGGAGATCGTATGCAAAATTTACACCCTCGGGAAGTCGACGTATCAACTACCCCCATCGGGGCCCACAAACCTTTTGGCGTTTCATCTCCCGGGATTAGGTTTTTGGATGTTTAAAGTTTTCTCATTTCTGCTTTATGTTAAAAAGGCCTTTGGAGCCTCATTGTAAACACATCTTCTTGCGAATGAGCGTAGCTGTCACATCTTTTCTCAGAGATAAGTTGCCACCATTCTAGATAGTTCATTCACTTTGTATTTTTATAGTTTCTGTACATTTCTTTCACTAATAGAAATTGTGTATTATTGTATCTATGTGTTTCTTGCAATATCTTTGTGTATTTCCTTAATATATTTCCGCCTTCATTTTGTTCTCAAAATAATCTGAATCATCCTCAACCCTCAATTGTGATAGAGTTTTGGACCTCTAGAATCTTCTTGAAATTACATACGTGGCTAGCCCCATATGCATGAGTAATGGGGGTTGACGTGGTATCCTCTCGAACCATGGTGGCATAACTTTTGCATACGATCTCTGATTGACATGATTTTTGCACCGTTGGAAAGGTCTCAATGTGTAGAATAGTGTCACGGGGTCCTCGCTGCATTGGGAAAGTTTTACTCCCAAAAAATGTCGTTTGATGCCTCAAAATGGCCATGCACGCTGAATCCTCCAATTTTTTCCACTTTGAAAGGATCGAGATGGATGACAAGCAATATAATGATCCAATCCGAATCAATTTATGATTAGCATCATTGATGTTGAGCCTTCCAGTTTCAAGGAAGCAGCAGATCAACAAATTTGGCAGGATGTCATGGTGGAGGAGTACACCTCTATCATGAGGAATGATGTTTGGGACATAGTGTCGAGAGCGGAGAAGAAGTCAGTTGTGAGTTCCAGGTATCTCTACAAGATCAAGCATGTTGTAGATGGTAACATTGACAAGTTCAAGGCAAGGTTTGTGGTGAGAGGATTCTCCTAGAGAGAGGGAGTGGACTACGAGGAGGCATTTGCTCCAGTCGTCAAGTATGCTTCTATTCGAGCCATTATTTCTATTGCTTCAGTTATGGGGTGGAGGATTCACCAAATGGATGTGAAGACAGCTTTCCTCAACGAGATCATTGAGGAGGAAGTATATATAGAGCAACCTCAGGGCTTTGAGGTACACGAGAGGGAGTCTCATGTGTGCAGGCTTAAGAAATCCTTGTACAAACTCGAATAGGCACCCAGGGCATGGTATTCCAGGATTGACAGATACTTGCAAAGTATGGGCTTTACCAAGAGTGAGGCAAATCCTAACTTGTACTTCATACTTGTTGGGACTAATCCACTCATCTCGGTGTTGTACATTGATAATTTGTTTTCCACAAGTGCAGAGGAGCTTATAGCAGGGTGCAAAGCAGATTTGGCTACTGAGTTCAAGATGAAGGATATTAGCTTGATGTATTATTTCTTGGGGTTAGAGATATGATAGATATCAGGAGAGATCTTCCTTGGTCAAGGGAAGTACACAGTGGAGATCTTGAGAAAATTCAGGATGGAGGACTGTAGACCGATGGCTACACCTATGGTTTACCAACTTGAAGAAGGTTGTCACTTCAAATTCAGAGTTGGTGGATCCCAGGATACATAGGAAGCTAATAGGGTCCTTGATGTATTTGGTCAAAAACAAACCTTGAGTCAGTTCATGGTGGAGCTGAGGTAGGTGCATTGGATAGTAGCGAAGCATGTGCACAGGTACTTGAGAGATACAGTGAAGTATGGGTTGAGGTATCTTGGAGGTGATGGAATGAGGCTACAGGGATATTCAGACTCAGATTGGGTAGGGAGTGCAATAGATAGTAAGAGCACCCCGGGGTGTTGCTTCAGCTTGGGACCAACAATGATTACATGGTTCAACAGGAAGCAAACTTCCATAGCACTCAGTTCAATAGATGCAGAGTATATGGCAGCAACTATTGCTATTTGTGAAGCCATTTGGCTTCGCAAATTGCTTACATGTTTATTTGATCAGGAGTTGGAGCCTACGATGATATACTGTGATAATCAAAATTGCATCAAACTCTTTGAGAATCCAGTATTCCATGACAAGTCCAAGCATATTGAGATTAAATATTATTTCATCCAAGATAGGATCCAAAAGGGAGCAGTCAAGCTTCAGTATGTTTCCACAAATGAGCAGGTTGCAAACATTTTGACCAAACCCTTGGTTAAAAGGAAGTTTGTGTTCTTCGGGGACAAACTTGGAGTGGTGCAAAATACCTTCCTTGCTAAGAGGGAGTGTTGATGTTTATAGCATCGGACAGGAACTTCCGCATAGGTCTAAGTGTCTCGAGGTGTGGAAGTCATACAAAGCCTTCTACCTTGGTAATTTACTTTAATTAAAAGAATTATTAAAGTAAAGTGTTTTTATTAATTAGTTGAGTTTTATTTAAGGAAGTGCTAAAGTTATTAGCATTAGTGAATTAAATCTTAACCATTAATCTTAAGTGAGATGAGATTTGATCTCAGCCATCAATCACTTTGGAGATTAGGGTTATGTCATAACTCAACATTATAAAAGCAAGGTTAGGGTGAAGGAGGAAAACCACTTCATACACGTGATAATAGTGAGAGAGCAAAGGACATTTGCTCAAGGAGATCTTGGATAGGTGGAGAAGGATTTTCATCTAGAGATCAAAGTATGTCAAGGAGAAGAGAGAACAAGGGCAACTGCAAGGAGTTCCAACAGATTGGAGCTGCAGCAGCAATGTTGCATCGTACGGAGTTTGTCGTACAGTCTGGGTGCACCTGTACGCGGGTTTCAATAGAGACAGACACGTATACGGGGTTTGAATAAGGAAAGACACGTACATCTCGAAAAGCATGAAATTTTGGGATTGTACAACAAACCAAGAGTTGCTAGGGTTTGTACGTGTTGTCTAAAGTTTTCTGCATTTCTCAGTGGGCCATTTTCCCAGTAAGGGAGCCCTTGTAAGATTTGAAGTTATTTGAATGATAAGCTTAGTTGATGGACAAAATATCTTTGTGTATTGTGTATGAGATTTGGTTTCTAGTATTGCTTCCACTATTTATTTGAGTTGATTATTCCAGCAAGTGTATTTTGTTTTTTGAGCTGCTAATTTGATTTACAACAAGGAAATCACTAGATAACAAGATACCTAGGTGTTGGGATTAGAAAATCAACACCTGTGAATCCTAATAGGAGGAATTTAGTATCTATATTGTAATTTCACTATGAATATAACATAAACATCTCTTTTCGCTACCCAAAAAATGTAAGTTTAATCTTACAATTTTTTTAACTTACATTTTGTACTCCCACATAACGTTGTTTGTGGCATTTGTTCAGATTTTGTTTGCATTTGTTGTTGTGCATCATATGATACTTTTCATGGTGTTGGATATGCCTATTCACCATTCAATTCATCATTTGTTGAGCAAAATTAATTAGCGTTTCCAGATACTTTCACTATTTGTCTATCATTTGTCAGAGTTCTCTCATTTCAGGCTTGGTCACATCCTAACACCTGCAAGAATTGTGCTTCCTACTCTAATACCAATGTTGGATTTTATACAGAGAGGAAGAAAAAAATTCCAAAAAATAATGCATGGAAGAAAACCTTCATTAAAAACTAGAAAAATATTACAATGGCTTCACATACTTTTGTGAGGATGTTGGTTTCCTTGTATGTAACCACAGCCATTATTACATTAATCTTCTCTATCAAGTTATGCATACATTAAGAATATATGCACCTTGCATCTATATCTAAGATCACCAATATCTAATGCAAAGCTACAAAATTGCACTATAAAATAAAATAAACATTACATATCCTAACAAATTTTCAAAATAAAAGAGACAATGGATCCAAATCTTGTTACATCATATATGATGGAAAAGCACTCTTGTGGTCAATTATATTTGGAATTTGATTGGAATAGGCCATAAGAGAGAACCTGTCCTCGCTTGCAATTGAAATATGTTTCCCTCAGGCCTGCACACTCACTTGGTATTGATGGACCCTTTTCCCCTGCACAATCTCTATATGAGCGCTTCTCTTCCTGGATCAGAACATCAATTATTTAGAAGCCCTAGCAATATTGACTAAAACAGTTAAAGTACCAAGCAGAAAAAAATAACTGATTATAAATTTGTAACAATATTCAGGACTGTGAATGAAAGAATCATAGAGAATGCTCAATTACATATATGACTGTGAGACCAATGCATAGCATTTTGCTTTCAAGAAGACCACATCATGTAGTTCCTTTAACTCCATAATGTGAGCCCGATACAAAGATGCCTGAAATGTTTTAGACAATTTCAATATCCAAATCATATGCCTCCTAAAATTTTGATTATTCTTCAGCATCTTTTCCCTCTTTCAGAGATTCGATTCATGTTCTAGATTATTAAAAATTTAGAGAATGGAAATCTCACTTTGTAACACCAAACAACCTAACATACACATATCACCACAGTTACAAGAATTGCCAAGGGAGGGTGCCGAACCTGTACCCAGTGTGGATCAGAACCACAAAAGCATTGATCTGCACAGAAAATGACAGGATTTGGCCCTTTTTTGCCGAAACTATTTTTGGCATTTGCAGAGCATTTCGACATAGCACGACTTGTTTCTTGAAACTAGAAAAGGTACCCAATGCGGTTCGTAGAAGCACTGGTCCACATAGAGAACAACAAGATTCAGTCCTCTTTTTGTCGGAACCATTTCTTGCATTTCAAAACAATTCTAACAGATCAGAATCTATTTCTGGCACTAGAAACAATTAAATGTTGTTGGAGGTTGAGCTTTGGAGTATTGTTGAGAAGAAGGCTGCAATCCCTATTGATCCCATATTATTGGCCAAACACAGGAAGGAGGCCAAAGCAAAGAGAATCATCCTTGATTCTGAGAAGGACCACTTGATCATTCACATTGTCGAGAAGACAGCTAAGGATATGTATGATGAATTGATCACTCTGTATCAGGGCGTGAATATAGGATGCTCCTAAGAAACTTATCGTCTGAAAATGCACTGTTCATTTTGCATTTTCGGAGGCATTATTTTCTCAACAATGTAGTGCTAGGAGATGTGTACCCTTGTAGAATCAACTGCATTTGCAGGTTGTGAGCGTTGTCTCAAAACCATTCATTGTTATGTCTTGCCCAAACATTACTTGGTTAATCATTCATGGCTAGATCAAGGACTTGGAGTAGTGGTGGCTTGTTGGAGATCCATCGGTCCATGTTATATTTTCATGTTTGGATGATCTCTACATATTTGGAGGCAGTGGCTACATATTTGGAGTGTTTGTTTATGTGGCAGAGTTACTACATATTTAGATAGATATCTCACCTTTGGGGTATCTTTCCACATATTTGGAGGCGATTTGCATATGTTAATGAACGTTTTACCAGGGAGGATCCATGAGAATCCCTAGGTAAGGAAGCTATCCAATATACAACTAAATTTATAAGTAGGTGTGGGAGCCTTAGAATGACAGTATGACCTCCAGTTCAAATTTCAGAACCTAGGAATGCCTACTTTGCCCTTGGCGAGCATGTTAAAGCTCTTGACATGCATTTTCATGAATTATGGAAATAAGGGCAACTTTGTTTTAAGCACGTAAACATGGAGACATGGCATGATATAAAAGGGGCTTGTAGAGAATTGAATGGAGAACTCAGAGCATCTCACAAAACTTGATTTGGATCTTTAACTTGTCCTCGGCATGCATTTTTGTGATGATGGTGTGCATTTCCTGAAAATGTCAAAAACAATGTCAGAGGGCCATTTTGCAAGCAAACTGCATGCATTTGGAGCTGAATCAAGGAAATCTAAGACATGGGTTTTGTGCGCAGCATGGCAAAGTACTGACCTTTGTAAGTCATTTCCTTATATCATGCACAAGGAAGACATGGCATGCATTTTTGTAAGGCCTCACAAACTTTTTGGACATTTCGTAAAAGAGGGTAGAATTTGAGTATTTTTGTACAGCAATAACTTTTAAGACTCAAATTGGAAATTGAGAAATGTACAAAGGTGAGGAATCAATTTGGCCAAGAAATGAATCCTGGGTATGCATTTTAGTGAAGTGGGGCAATTTTGGTCAATTTTAGTCAAAATTGCATAAGTTGTTGACTTGACAGATTCGATACAAGCAAATGGAGGCGAATTAAGAAATTTTGAGATATAGATTTTGTCTGCAATGCGAAAAACTATAGATGTTAAGTCTCACTTTCTCAAAAGTACACTTGCACAAATTTTGCGTGCATTTTTCTAAGCCCTCTCATGCAGATTTGTACCTTGTTTTAACATTACACTTAGAATTTTGGGAGATTAATACAAGTTCAAAATTTTTAGTGAATTTTTATAGTTCCTTGAAATATGAAGGGTTGTATTCTAAATTTGAATATCTAGGATAGTTGAAAAGCCAAAAGCCAACGAGAAAAAGCATAAATATGAAGTTTGATAATGAACAAAAGGCCTTTGGCTCTCCTCTGATATGGGTTTGCGTATTGTTGGTTGTTGTGGGTTCGAAAGACCTATGCATTGGTTCTGTGACTGTTATGACTCTATGAGGCCTGAGAGCATTGGCCATTGACTCAATAAAGCTACAAAGGTTGTTGTTGAAAGTACTTGCTATAAATATTCATGTGATTTTTAATTTGGTAGCAGACTGTGTGGAATGTCTGTTATTTTTTAATAAATTTGTGGTTTTGTTGCATGTTATGTTAGTTCTATTGTGTGACTTTGATCGCAAGCCCCAAGGGCACTGCACCAAGTGGTATCAAAGAAAGATTGTGTTCTTCTTGGAGTATTGGTGTGTCCTTGAAAGAGTGGTTGCATGTGGCCTTTGTGAAGTCAAGTATAGTAAAAGAGAATGTTGGTGTGAGTGGTTCTTTGGCAAGAAAAACGAGAGTTAATAATTGGTGAGGATGCGCAAGAATTGTTGCCACGAGGAGGGATCATCTCTAGAGATAGAAATGAGTGTTTGAATTAATTTGTGATTGAAGAAACCTGGATAAGAAAAAAAAATTGCATTTGTTGTAGATCTTGTTGGAACTAAACTATGTAAATAGTTTTGAAACATCCAACATTTCGAGTGGACACTCCACCCATCATCGGGGACAAGAGAAGCTAAGTGATTAGAAAAGGGTATGCTCAAAAGTAGATTTAAAGGGTTAAAATCGGGAGAGAGCCGTGTTAGAAAAATAGTTGTGCTCGTTTCACCATAGACAATATAGCAATATTGTCACCCAACCATAGGTACAAAGGCCACCCCTGAGCACCTTAACCTTGACAAGGAGAATAATTCTAGAAGCAAACCCTAGAACCAATAGCCAATCAAGGTAGTGTACCTCTCTCCAGAGCTAGCGTACCAGGAAGAAAGTCCAAACCATAACCAAGAGAAAGTCCAAGCCAAAACCACAAGATTCCAGTTGCAGCTCCTCTCCAAACTTGCGCACAACTGGTTTTTTGCAGTTGCGAGAGTGTGTGTGCCAAATGAGCTATAGCGCCCTGTATTTATACTACTCTATCTTAGTTGTCTGAGCCGACTTCTCTTCCTGGGGACTGTTATCACTCAATTTGTACTTATTCCAAAGGAAAAGGTTAAGGGAAGGCAAATTGGCGTAACAGGAGGTTATCCTATCACTGTCACCTCAACAGGATACCTCTTTCTATTCAGGGTTGATGGCCCAGGGGAGACATCCCCAGTGACCTGGGGGTTTGAGAAGGCAAAGGTTAAAGTGTCTATAAAAGTATCCCCTCTCACAAGTCACACCGATCAGAAAGTCCCAGTATTTTAACCAATGAAGTAATGAAGTGCTTAGATGTACCTGCCCAGAACAAAGCAACAAGAAAAGATATTTTTTGCAAGCACAACTTGATGTTAGTACTTCATAAAACCATGGACTTTATCAATAAAAGCAATAGTTGATATATGATGAGGCAAACAGAATTTTATAACAGCAATGTTTATGAGATGATTGCTTCACAATAAATGCCTTGAAAGAGCTTCAAAATGACCCAAAATAATCACTCATTAATACCAAAGTACTAGCATTTGTCAGAAGCAAATTAGGCAGTGTATAAATCAACTTTACAATTGCTTTTAGGTGCTTTTAATGCTGCAATAGATGGTTGTAGCTTACTTTTGTAACAGCAGCAAGTAGGTTAGTAGATTAGTCTATTCTAGGGTTAGAAAGAGTTAGTAGAGAGCTTAAGGTAAAGGTTTTGAGAGTAGTTTTTATCAATCACTCAAGTGCAAGGCTTAGATCAGTGCTTTTTAGGGTAAATGGATCCTCTTTTAGCAGCGGCAATCTTGAAGGAACAAATTGATAATAAGAGAGCTAGAGACAAGAAGGTTAATCATTGAAGTGTTGGTAGCCCAAGGCTTCAATCACTAGACCTTAGGGGGAAAATGGCCACTAGGAAGTAGGTAACCCTAGGCCCTAGCGGTTTTCCTCCTCCTTTTGCTCAAAGATGAAGTAGATGACGGCTAGATGAAGCGAAAGATGCTAGGGTGTTGCAATGGCAAGGTCCTTAGCACAAAGCTTCAAGAAAATAGGGTTTCTAGCATAATCTAGTAGGTGAAAGTATTTAAGGCAAGAAGTTAGAACAATAACATGTGTTTTAGCCTCCTAGTGTTTTAAGCTAGCAATTTCATAATCTTAGAATAAATGCAAGATAAATACACCATAACCATTCAATGAAGAAAAATTGCAGAAAAATTACTTACATTCACCAATAATCATCTAGCAATAGGCCTAGTTGAACACTTCCACCAAGAAAAATGCTAGAACACACCAAAAATAGCCTCCTTCAAGAAGTGTGCACTAAATTGCAGCCATAATTAGGGCGCAAATTTCAGACCTCATTTAAGTGAGTGAAAGATGATGAAAAATAAGAGATAAATTTCCCTTATTTATACAATATAAATGACCTTTAATTTACAAATTAGGTCAAAAAGGCCGAAATGGCCAGTTTACATGTAATATCTAGTTTTTACATAAAATGACGAATTAAAACCCTAAATCAAGCAGAAAAGGTGACGTCGTGCCCTTTTAGGGTGACGTTAGGCCTCTCTGGTGAAACGTTGGCCTCCAGGAAAAAAACGTTAGGCCTCCCAAGGCCTCTGGATCAAGCCATACGTGCCACTTGGCACACAACTGCCTCCAAAGTGTCCATCAAACGTTGGGTGACGTCAAGGGTCACAGAGGTAACGTCATGGGCCTTTCAAGGCCAACATCAAAGTAGGAGGGCAAGACCCCCCTGGGTCCAGGCTTGCCAGGCTGTCTCTGGTGGGGAACGTCCTCCTCTCTCTCTCTGGTGCAAGCCTTTGACATGTGTCTACCCCTGACTGGGGTCTCAGCATCCATCTGGTGGGATTTTAGCCCTATGGAGGTCTGAACTAATCATCTCCCCATGTGTACTTGTCTGTCGAGTGTGGCCCTGCATCAACAACAAGTACGCCCTCCATGGGCTCATAAGTCACAGGGATCATAGCAATGTCAATCACATCTAATAATCAAGTTATCTAAACATGTGCATAAAACCCCCCTTTTCCCAGACAAGTGCTCAAAGATGTTATGCTATTCTACAAGACAGGTTTGGAGAGGACGTTAGGAGCTCCTACTGGGCCAATTCTCATTGGACGTGGGATGTTTCTAGGTGAAGACAAATCCAAGCCATGTAAGTATATGAGGTGGTGTAGGGATGTTTGAGCAATGGATGCAGTGATGACAGGGGAATGTACGGCTTACCTGTGGGTGCCTCTGAAGAGGGTGAGTTGCACCTTGTCATGGATGCAAATGTTTCCAAGCCCATTTAATGCCTTTTACCTTTTTATCTTATTGCTTTTTCCTTCAAGAGACTAGTTAGGGGACACTGCCCTGGCGTGGTGACCAGTGGTGACAATGTTACCCGCAAGCATTTCACATAGATGAGAAGGTTGGCTCGTGATGAGACCCCCTTTCTCTTGGCTATGCCACCAAGAGCCACTACCCTGGCGCGGTGACCGCTGAATGATAGTGTCATACTGCTACATGCCCATGGACCTAAGAGGGTGGCTCATGATGAGACTCCCTATCCTCCAACTAGGTCTTGATTTTATTATTTTATGGATCCCTCTGTTTCTTGTTGAGAAGCCTTTTATTGCTTTCTCGGGGATCCCTAGGGGAAGCATCTGAAGGTTTTGTTCTTTTGGCTTTTATCTTTTGCCAGCTTATTTTACCCTCTGGGCCTTTAGCCCCTTCTTCCCACAAGGTAAGGTACAACCCTTTGCTAGCTTGGCAAACCCAATGCCCGAACCAATATAGGGGATGGATGAGAGGGAAAAAGATGAAAAGTGATAAGCATGGTGGGAATGGACGATGACCTTTCATGACCCACCCAGTGGCAACTCAAACCCTATGGGAACCAACTTGCTAGGGCATCCTGTCATTCCCCCCCAGGTGTGGACAAGTGGAAAGGCATAAAGTCCAAGCACACATTAGAAGCAAAAGAATTAAATGCACATATTCAAATGTTTTGAGAATCAGAGTGACACATACCATGATACCCGGACCCATTACCTCATGGAGCAAGACCCATTGCTGCTGAAGGACCAGGCCGATGGGATGGATGTTGTTGTTGCTGACAAGGTGGAGGCGCTAAAGAGGAAAGATGGGCCCTTCAGGGACAGGCTCAAGTCAATATGGCTCTCGATACTCCATGTCTAGGACTTGTGGGCCTCGAGACATAATCTCCTTAGTTATCCCTAGGCTAGGGGATAACAGGGACTAATAACTCAATATTAATTATTTCATTAAGACGACTAGTCTTCTAGAGTTATTATCCAAGTCTTTAGGGTTACTCTTGCTTCCCGGAATATTCTAGTCTCATCAAGATTACATGTAAAGGTTAATACATCCCGCAGCTACCATAATATCAACACTCCCTCCTAGCTAGGAAGGTATTAAAGGCAATGGTCTTGAGCACAAACAGACCATTCAATCGATAGCATCATCATAGCCACACAGGCTATCTTATGATCAAATTACAAGCACCATCATCACTATCAGTATCATCTGATAGCATCAACTGCATCATCTCTCGAAGCCATACTCCATCTGAGTAATTCGGTATGATGTTGAATAAGTCACTCACTCCACAGAGTGATACAAGAATCATTCTTCTCATGTGGACATATGTCCACGAAGAATAATTGTTCCAACAGATGTTGGAAGCGACGTCATGGGCTACAAGGACTATTCTTCTAATCCAGACATACGTCCTAGAAGAATAATTGTCCTAGACCATTTTCCACCAGGAGAATGTCTGTCCATCAACATATTGACGGGTAATCATCTCCAACACTAATGATAGTCTCCATGGCAATCAAAACAATGCCATCCAATAGAACACAACTGTGTCTATTCATAATAGTATAGAACTACTATCCAGTGGTACACAACCACTCTCAGTAGCACAATGCTACTAACCAGGGGGACACAGTCACTACCAGTGGATCACATCCACCACAGTAGCATACAACTACTATCTAGAGACATACAATCTCCACAACAATCATATCATCTTATATCAACCTGCATAAAACAATATCATGATATAAACTGAGTCATCTTGGGCCATTCTTCCACTCACATATGTGAGATCTGGAAGAGCATCTTCCCTCAGAAAGTAAAACATCAGCCATGGGTTATCTGGACTATTCTTCTCAAGCATAGAAGAATAATTGTCCTTGATTTATGAGCCTGGACCATTCACCTAACTGGGCCATTCCTCCGACATTAATCGTACTGCAACCTGGAGAGAATGAGTCTGCCCTAGGGAATGTTTGTCCCTAATTATTGAACCGAGACCATTCACCGAACAGGGCCATTCCTTACACACTAATCACAGTGCAACCTAGAGAGAATGAGTCTACCCTAGAGAATGATTGTCCGGAGCACTTCCTAAGGAAATGACCGTTCTACACCAACCTCCAAAACGGATTGTTATCCCCTAGCCTAGGGATAACTAAGGAGATTATGTCTCGAGGCCCACAGGTCCTAGACATGGAGTATCGAGAGCAAGATCGACTTGAGCATGGCCCTGGAGGGCCCATCCTTTTCTTCTTCAGCGCCTCCACTTTGTCAGCAGCAGCAGCATCCATCACATCGGCCCGGTCTTGCAGCAAAAATGGGTCTTTCTCCATGAGGTAATGAGTCTGGATATCATGGTATGTGTCACTCTAATTCTCAAAACATTTGAGTATGTGCATTTAATTCTTTTTGCTTCTAACGTGTGCTTGGACCTTATGCCTTTCCACTTGACCACACCTGGGGGGAGTGACCGGTTGCCCTAGTAAGTTGGTTCCCATAGGGTTTGAGTTACCACTAGGAGGATTCATGAAAGGTCATTGTCCGTTCCCACCATACTTACCATTTTTCATCTTTTTCCCGCTCATCCATCCCATACACTGGTCCGGGCATTGGGTTGGCCAAACTATCCAAGGGTTGTACCTTACCTTGTGGGAAGAAGGGGTTAAAGGCCCAGGGGCCAGAAGGTAAAAGTAGCTGGCAAAAGATAAAAGCCAAAAGAATGAAACCTTGAGATGCTTCGCCCAGGGATCCCCGAGAAAGCAATAAAAGGCTTCTTAGCAAGAAACAGAGGGACCCATAAAAATAATAAATCAAGACCTAGTTGGAGGATAGGGGGTCTCATCACGAGCCAGCCTATTAGGTCCATGGGCATGTAGCGGTATGACACTACCATTCAGTTGGTCACCATGCCAGGGTAGTGGCTCTTAATGGCATAGCCAAGAGAAAGGGGGTCTCATCACGAGCCAGCCTTCTCATTTCTATGAAATGCTTGTGGGTAACATTGTCACCACTGGTCACCACGTCAGGGCAGTGTCCCCTAACTAGCTTCTTGAAAGAAAAAGCAATAACATTAAAAGATAAAAGGCATGAATGGGCTTGGAAACATTTGCATCCATGACAAGGTGCAGCTCACCATCTTCAGAGGCACCCACAGGTAAGCCATACATTTCCATGTTATCACTGCACCCATTGCCTAGACATCCTCTACCACCTCATCCACTTACATGGCCTGGATTTGACTTCACCCGGGAACATCCCACATCCAATGAGCATTAGCCCAATAGGACGTCCTAGTGTCCCCTCCAAACTTGGCTTGTAGAATAGCATAATGTCTTTGAGCATTTGTCCGGGTAAAAGGGGTTTCATGCACATGTTTAAATAACTTCATGATTAGATGTGATTGACATTGCTATGATCCCTGTGACTTATGAGCCCATGGAGGGCGTATTTGTTGATGTTGCAGGGCCACACCCGATGGACAGGTACACATGGGGAGATGATTAGTTCGGACCTCCATGGGGCTAAAATCCCACCAGATGGATGTTGAGACCCCAGCCAAGGGCAGAGACAGATCAGGCATTTGCACCAGAGAGAGAGGAGGACGTTCCACCAAGGACAGCCTGGCAGGCCTAGACCCAAGGGGGTCTTGCCCTTTCACCATGATGTAGGCCTTGGAAGGCCCATGACATCACCCAGGTTGCCCATGACATCACCCAGGTTACCCATGACGTCACCCAACGTTTTGGATACTTTGGAGACAATTGTGTGCCAAGTGGCATGTGTGGCTGGATCCTGAGGCCCAAGGAGGCCTAACATTTTGCTCCAGGAGGCCAACGTTGCCCTAAAAATGGCCTAACGTCACCCTAAAAGGACATGACATCATCTTTACAGCTTGATTTAGGGTTTATTTATGACATTTAATGTAAAAACTGGATATTATGTGTAACTGGCCATGTCGGCCTTTTTGACCCAATTCTGGTCATTGTAATTGTATAAATAAGGGAAAAATCACTCTTATTTTTCATCATCTTTCACTCACACTTGTGAGGACTGAAATTTGCACCCTATCTAGGGTTTCTTGGCTGAAATTTTAAGCGCACTTGTTGAGGAAGGCTAAATTTGGAGTATTTTGGCAAGTTTCTTGGTGGATGTGTTCAACTAGGGTATTTCTTGATGATTGTTGATGTATGTAAGTGATATCTCTGCAATTCTTCTTAATTGAATGGTTATAGTCTTATTTATCTTGCATTTACATTAAAGATTATGAAATTGCTTGATTAAACCCTAGGAAGACTAGCACATGTTATTGTCCTAGCTTCAAAAGCTTTTACCTACTAGATCTTGTCAAGAGGCCAATTTTCTTGAAGCATTTGCTAGGGCCTTGCCATTGCAACACCTTAGTATCCATTGCTTCATCTTAGCCGATTTTTGCTTCATCATTGAGTTAAAGAGGGAAGAAATCTACTAAGGCCTAGGGTTACCTACACCTTAGTAGCTAGTTTCCCCTAGGGTTTGATAATTGGAGCCTTGGGTTACCAACACTCCAATCTATCAATCTCTCTTGTCTTTGATTCTCTTACTATCATTATTTCTCTTCAACATTTGTTGCCACATCATTGACTCCATTTTCCCTAAAGCACTAGGCTAAGTCCTCTTTTGAGTAATTGATCAAAACAACCATCAAAACCTATACCTTGAGCTTCCTACTAGCCATTTCTAACATTAGAATAGTCTAACCTACTGACATTATTGTTGTTGTTACTAAAATAAGCTACAACCATACATTGCAGCATTAAAATCTTCTAAAAGCAATTGAAAAGGTCGATTAATGCATTGTCTTGTTTGCTTCTAATAAATGCTAGTATTGTGATGTTAATGGTTGATGATTCTTAGTCATTTTGAAGCTGTTTCAAGGCACTTGTTGTGAAGTATTGCCTCATAAATATTGTTGTTGTAATTTTTTGTTTACTTCATCATTATCAGCCAATTGTTTTATTTGAGAAAGTCTATGGTTTTATGAAGTGCTAACCAACAAGCTGTACTTGCAATATATATAGTTTCTTGTTGCTTTGTTCCAGGCAGGTACACCTTGATATATTATCATTTCATTGGTTATAAAACCAAACTTTCTGATCAGTGGTGACTTGTGAGAGGGGATCTTTTATTAGCCACTTTGACCTTGCCTTCTCAAACCCCCAGGTCACCAGGGACGTCTCCCCTGGGCCTACAACCCTAAATAGAAAGAGGAATCCTATTGAGGTGACAGTGATAGGATACCCTCAAGTTACGCCAATTTTCTCTCCTTTTACCTTTCCTCTATCAAAGTACAAATTGTGCGATAACATTTTGGCGCCGTTGTCGGGGAACACTGAGTCAATATTCCTCAACGACACTTTTTCGGTAAGCCTTTATCGAAAAAAAATTATCTTACAAAGCTTACCTGGCGACTCCACCGAGGGAAATCCCCTATTTCCTTTGATAATTTCAAGAAAATTATCTGGCAACTTGATCCGGATTTTATGAGCAGAACGGAATGAATACAGATTATTAACAGGTGCTTAACACAAAATAACAGAGATACAATAAAACTGATTTTCTATTCAATAACGAAATAAGCTGAAACTCTAAAATGCAGCGGAAACAAGCTTGCTGGAATGGTGGCGGCTTATCTCTGAGAAGAGATGTGACGGCAGTGTGCATTCGCAAGAAGAAAGTTACAATGAGGCTCTAAAGGCCTTTTTACAATAAGCAAGAATGCAAAAAACCCTAGACATTCAAAAACCTAACCCTAGGAGATGAAGCGCCAAAAGTCATGTGGGCCCCGTTTGGATAAGTTAGTACATCAACTTCCCGGGGTCGTAACTTTTGCATACGATCTCCATTTTAGGCGTGTGATAGCCCGTTGGAAAGGTATCGTCGAAGAGATTCATTTTGGGGGCTCAATCATGCCTTCGGGCATTGAGGAGATCGATCCTGAAATCCTTCATTTAGGCCCTCAAAATGGCCCCGGAAGTTAAAACTGCTAAAAATAGTAAATTGCCAAAATTGTCAGAAAACTGTTTTGAGCCAGTTGGAAAAGGTGGTTGGCCACCGATATCCATCTGGATCAATCCTTCCTCCTTAGGAAGCAATGGTCTCCATTGCATTGAGGTCCCCCATCAGATGAGGAAATTTCTGCTGAATTTGGCCCCGGGTGAGCCACTTGCCTTGGTGCAGGAGCTGCCCTGCTTTGACGACTCGATAAAGTTGGATCCTTTGTTGTCGAGTGCCCTTGATCTGTCTGTCCACAATCTGATCATTAGATGCATGTTGTATGCAATCGGGGTTGAGCTCTATTGGTGTCAGTTGTTCTACTACTTTTGAGGTGTCAAATAATGGTGGGAAATGAGGGCGAAGGAGATCCACGTTGAACACTGGGAACATGCCAAGGAAAGGAGGAATGTTGAGCTCAAAAGCATTATCCCCCACGGCCTTGGTGATAGTGTACGACCCATAACAGAGTGGGCGAAGCTTCCGATGGAGTCCTGTAAGGCGTTCTTTCTGCAAATGCAACCAAACTTTGTCACACACCTGAAACTTATGTGGCACCCGATGTTGATCATGACGTTGTTTGTACTTTTCATTGGACTTCTGTAGGATATCCTGAACCTGTTGGCGAATGTGCTAGATCCGCTCAATGAATTGGGTGGCTTTGTCAGCTTCAGTTGGAGCAGGAGATGAGTCGGTCGAGGTGACCACAAGGGGAAGTGCAACGTCTATGGGACCCAATGGTTGGAATCCCAACCCCACTTGAAAGGGGTTGTGGTCAGTTGAGCTATGCGGGGCTCGGTTGTAGCTATGTTGGACATAGGGAAGGCTCTCATCCCATGTGCGAGGGTGCTTTGAATTATACATGCGAAGGATATGCACAATCATTCGATTTACAACCTCGGTTTGGCCATCTGTCTGGGGGTGGAAGGCTGTGGATTCGGTGAGCTTGGTGTCCAGCAGTGACCAGAGGCTCGACTAGAATGTGCTGAGAAATCGACTATCCCGATCTAAGACAATGGTTTGTGGGATTCCGAAATGTACCCAGACTCGTTCAAAGAAGAGCTTGGCAGTGGCTTCTGCTGTGATGCTCTTCTTGCAGGCAACCAGAATCGCCATCTTAGAAAAGTGATCAACAACCACAAAAACACAGTCATTTCCCTGCTTGGTGGACAGGAGGCCCGACATGTAGTCCATTGAGATGGATTCCCATGGCCTGTCAGGAGTAGGAAGAGGGGTGTACATGCCCTGTTTCTTAGTGGTCGGTTTGGCAATAGCGCAAGCAGTGCAGGACCTGATATACTTGTTGACCTCCTGTTGAAGTTTCAGCTGGTAGAAATGTTTCTAGAGCATCGCCACTGTCTTTTCGACGCCGAAGTGTCCTGCCACCCGACTGTAGTGGGCTTCCTAGATCAGCTTCGCTCGCTCACTTGATGGAACACAGATATGGCCCAGACGACACAACAACCCATCCTGAAGATGGAAATTATCGACAACTGCATTTGCACCCAACATTTGGTAGGTGGTGGCAAAGTCAGGGTCTGTCTCATAAAGTTGGGGCCATCCAGATGTCTCATAGCCGCAAGAGTCTAGCACTGTGATGAGTGTCGCGACTGGCGGTCTACTGAGGCAATCAGCGACGCAATTGGTGCTTCCTGTTTTATACTTGATGTTGAGGTGGAATTGTTGCAAGTATGTGGACCACTTTTGATGGTTGTCATTCTACAATTTTCCCTGTGTCTGCATGAACTGCAATGGCTTATGATCAGTGTGGATGACTGTCTCCTTCCCAAGAATGTAATGTCTCCACTGGTGGCATGTTTGGACAATGGAGTACATTTCTTTGTCGTAAGTAGGGTACTTACGGACAGTATCTGACAGTGTCTTACTATGATAGGCCACGGGGTGGCTGTGCTGAGTGAAAGCGGTGCCCACAGCATAGTCTGAAGCATATGTCTCGATCTCAAAGGGATGTTGCAGGTCTGGTAGTGAAAGTACTGGGGCAGAGCACAAGCGCTGCTTCAAATCATCGAACGTTTGTTGTTGGGACCGGCCCCACACAAATTTCGCCTTACCACCACCCCTGTTTATTTGGCTGAGGGCCCATGCAATATGGGAGAATCCCAACACAAACCTGCGGTAGAAATTGGCAAGGCCCAAGAAGCTCCGAAGCTCAGTGAGTGTTGTTGGGGCTGGCCAATGACGGATGACTTCGATCTTGGCTGGATCCACATGTACGCCATGCTGATCAATGATGTAGCCCAGGTAATGGACCCTGTCCATGATGAAGGAGCATTTTTCCAAGTTGGCGTATAGCTTGTGCTGTCGCAGGGTGTGCAGAACCTGCTGAATATGCTGCAAGTGTTCGGCCCAAGTCTTGCTGTAAATTAGAATGTCATCCAGATATACCACTACAAAAGTATTGGTGAATGATCGCAAGATATCGTCCATCATCCTCATGAAAGTGGCTGGAGCATTTGTCAAACCAAAGGGCATGACCAACCATTCAAAAAGACCTTCCTTTGACTTGAAGGCGGTCTTTCATACATCTGTCTGTTCTATCGGGACCTGGTGGTAGCCAAACTTCATATCAATCTTACTGAAGTATTTGGCCCACGTGAGTTGATCAAGGAGGTCATCGATTCGAGAAATCGGGTACCGGTTTCTGACTGATTTTATTCAGAGCCCGGTAATCAATACAGAGTTGCCAAGTTCCATCTTTCTTCTGTACCAGCACGATTGGGCTCCCGCAAGGTGATGAGCTGGGGCGGATGTGCCCTGTTATCGCACGGTTTGTAGGATAGGTCCAAGGGCTTGAGTCAAGGCCTGAAACCGGCGTAACAGGAGCTTCCCCACCCACTGTCACCTTGATGGGGGGCTCTTTCTATTTAGGAGGGCAAGTCCAAGGGAGACGTCCCTAAGTCAATCTGGATA
>ML822878.1:91667-102556 GCA_009831015.1 Picea engelmannii
TCTTTCATTTCTGTTCATAAAATAAATCTAATGTATGTTAATAGTGCTAAGATAGTTCTTGCCTGAGCAGTCGGCCAGGAGCCTACCTGACATTCTCTCTCTCCGGCTCTCCGGAGCTACGAGAACGAAGGTTGAATGCCCTGGTTTTCTGTGCAAGTATATCTTAGTAGTGTTAACCTCACTTGCCGGCACCTTGGGGGAGTCATCCCCAAAATCGCCTTGGCCTTAAGGGAAATTAACTTGTGGTGACTTTCATGCTTATAAGTTGATTATATCTTAGATAGTTCTTCATTCACAAGTTTGTCTCTTTCAAAACCTTTCATATGCTTTTACATGTCATGATAAATGGTTAGATAACTTGGATGTGATTCAAATGCTTTATATCTTTTACTTTTAAGTTATTTAGCTAATTTTTAGATGCATATGAAGTGAAAATATTCTAGATATCTCTCATTAGTTGCTAAGTTTCATTTGTCTTTTAAAGCTATTCCACTTTCATAACTTAGCATAACTTATATGTGGTGATGGTTAATCTTTTGAGTACATTTTGATACATGTTTGAGCTCACTTTCTAAGCAACGTTTTGTGCACATAAGCTCACGGCCTTACTATTGGTTTCAAGCATCCACGTCTCACACACTTCTTTTGAGCTCACGGCCTAGTGTTTATTTCCAACACATCACATATTTTTAAATGGTTTGATGCTTCATGTGTTCGTAGTCTAATTGCTCACGGCCTTGCTTAATGGTCTAACATACAAGCTTTGCACATATGTGACATAATGTTTATGGTTTAATTATTCATGGTTTAACACATATTGCTCATGGCCTAGTTCATCTTTTGAGCTCTCACACTTTGACACATTGCAAGCACCTTTTCTACATCATCTATCACATGCTTATGGTTTAGATCATTTAAGTGTTTAATTTTTATCTATCATTTCAATTGCTAGTACTACTACATGTGAATGGTTCATGGTTTGTGGTTCAATATCTTTCAATTTCCTTTCATATGATGCTATCTTAAATGGTTTAAACATTGTGCTATCTTTTCCTTATATCTTTACATGGTGATGGTGGTATAATCATACTCTTTAAGCACTCGTTTTTCTCATACATTTGCTCACGGCCATACGCTAAAAACATAAAATTCGAAGGCCTAAAACTTGTTAAAAATACACCCAACACACCTAAAGACCCACCTGAGGGTCCTAACAACTCATAGCAACATTTTAGGGGTCTTAATCACCTCCCTCCACCATCTAAAACGGGTTTGAAGGACAGTCCGGCGGAAGTGGCGGGGGACCGTCCCGTGATTTCGTTGGGGAGATCCCGTGACAGGACTACTTCTTACTAGGTGCGGGCTGACCTTGGAAGCTAGGGTAAGGGCTCGTTATCCTTACTATCTTGAGCACCGGGCAGTTATTTGGGGGAGGAGGAAGTTTGAGACACACACCTAGTCAAGGGGGTGGGAAATAAAATCTTTAAGAAATTACACTTAGTTGCATAGATCATTTGTGTATGTTTGGGGGGAAGTAGATGTATTGATAGGCATGCACACTTGTGGAATTGTTTCATTGCTATATCTATCTATTTGCAACTACATGTTATTGTCTTTTATGCTTATATGATTTTTGGATTATAATCTTGAATATCTTGTGGATAAATCATTGTTGTGGTGTGAGTCAAGAGAGTTTTGAGCATCCCACTTGGGGAGGCATTACTTCTCTTGATTCTTGAGTGCTTGTGTGATTGCAGCCAGTGAAGGCAGTCCAATAGAGTAAGTGCTATTGGAGCATGCTTGGCAAACTTTGAACACTTACATTTGTCTATCTTGTATTTAATTTGTACATCTTTGTATATCTTGTATATGTGTAAACTTGTAAACACTTTTAATTCTTTGTAAGTAATCTTAATTCTTGGTTTGGGGTAGTTTACTTGGTTTATTTGTAAAACTTCTTGTAACGAAACACCCTCAAACATAGTTGACCCCATTTGCCCAACCTTAGGCACTAGTCATTAGTTGACTTAGGGAAAGGGTTGACTCTCATTTAGACTTAGATTTGCACTTGCATTGCTGCTTGTCATCCTAGCCTAGTTTCCCCTTAGCCTTTAAACAATTAAAACTAACTCCTAGAACATTATAATTAAAATTAACTTAGTAACTAGGGACTACCCCCCTTGGCTTCCCTAGGAGTAAGCCTAGACGGAAGAAGTTCCAGTCAAGGTGACAGTGTGGACTTGGAACTTAGACATTGTGTCTCCGAGGGCACACTAAGTGAGTTGGACTTAGCTCACGTTAGCAAGTGTGCATTAGGACGGCAACACTTCCCACTCATGAGAAGTATGCTTGAACTAGCTTCCCTCTTTTGCTCTTTGTCTTCTATGGGTAACAACATGTGTGTTCTACCATTCTTCTCTAGGGTATAAGTATTCTTTCTTCCATCATGAATAACTTTTCTATCAAGCTTCTATGGTCTCCTTAATAAAATATGACAAACATCCATAGGAATTACATCACATAATATTTCATCCCTATAACCTCCTATTTTAAATTCAACTTGGCATTGTTGACTTACCATTACTTGATGTCCTTTCTGAACCATGATACCTTGTATGGGTCTGGATGTGTAGTTGTCTTCAACTCCAGCTTCTCCAACATCTCTGTGAATACTAGATTGTCAGTGCTCCCACTGTCTATGATCACCTTGCAAACTCTGTCTTTCGTCTTGCAAGCAGTTCTGAACAGACTTGTTTGCTGAACTGGTTCCTCCACATCCTTCTCTGGTTTAAGAAGAATCTTCCTCATCATGAGGTTCTTTCCTCCTTCTGCTTCCACATGCTTTTGTGCTTCAACAATGTGTACTTCACCTCCTCCTTCGTTCTTTCTATCGGGACATTCCCAAGAATTGTGCCCTTGTTTTCAACAGGTATAGCATCTAACTACGCCTCCTCTGGCTCTTCCTCTTTCTCTTCCTTTGGAAAAAGAACTTCTTCCCCCATGTTGTCCTTCTTTAGAACTTCCACCTTTCTCATGGTGACTATGTTGTTTGTCAGCTTCATGCTTCTGCTTTTGGAACTTCTCTCTGCTGGTTCCCTTACCTCTGCTTGAGTTTCCTCCTCTGTTTCGTTGGCTTTGTTTCCTGGCCAATTTCTCTTTAGCTTTCAAGGCTGCTTGATAAGCATCCTCGACTGTACTAACCGACATCATGCTGATCTCCTCTTGTATTTCATATCTCAGCCCATTGATATATCTGACTGTCTTTTTATCCTCATTTTCTTTATGTCCATCCTTGATGTTCAGTGTGTAAAATTCCTCAATGTACTCTTTCACTGATAAGCTCTTCTGTCTCAGGTTTTGCAATCTTCTGAACAGATTGATTTGGTAATCCTTCGGGATAAATTTGGCCTTCAACTTGGCTACCATCCTATCCCAGTTTTTAATTTTCTACTTACCACTGCTTCTGCGCTCGACTTGCAGTTCATCCCACCATAGCGCTGCATGACCTTTCAGTCTTGTCCCTGCATGCTTCACCATCTTGTCCTCTTCGATATCTTCGTAGTCGAAGTATTTGTCCATAGCACGTACCCAATCTAACAATTCTTCAACTTCTAAATTGCCTTCATACATTGGTACCTCTATTCTTGCTCTGGCTCCTATCTTTGAAACAACTTTTATCAAGCAATCTTGTGCAGCATCCTCGACTACATTTTCTTCGACCTCTTCTTCTTCACTCTCAGCTTCACTGATATCTCCAGCGTTTGGTGCTCTTCTTTGTGCTGTTTCCATGGCGTCCAGTCTCATTCAGAGTTGCCTCATTTCTTCTTCCATTTTTGCATTCGCTCTACGCCTTCTGGGTGGCATGATTCCACTGCGCCACCTACAAACATAAATCAAATTCTTGATACCACAAATGATATCAATTTACCTCCTTTCTCCTTTGCTTGCTCTCTGCAAACAAACTCAATATTAGCTCTGATACCACCTGATGCAGCTCCCCTACTCCCTTGTAGGGCTAGATGACCTCTCGGTCAAGGATCTCCGATTCTTGAGTCGAATGACTCTCTGGAACCTTAATGGTTCCCTTCTGTATTTAAACACAGACCCTTTCGGCTCCTCGGTGTAGGTTTAATGACACCCGCAACCTTTCCTTCCGCTCTCCTGTGAAAGGAAAGGTTAGCTCCTTTTCAGGTAAGCCCCCTCTCGATGTAACCTCGAGCGATGACCACGAGACTGTGCACACCCTCAACGTTTTAAAACCCGCGCAACTTCTACCCCCAAATTGCTATGGGATCGTCGATCTTACGATCTTGACGATACTGTCTGACTGACGGTCCAGATCTGCTCCCCCTGGATCCAACGACTGTGATCTCTTCGCAATTTCGGACTTCGGGCGTTTGAAATCTCAAACCCAACTTTCTTCCGTACTCCAATCCCTTGGAGCTGACGATCTACGGACACCTGTCCCGTGAAATCAATGGTGTTGATCACTTCGGAACTCTAGACTCCGAAGTTCTCAAACTTCAACCCTTTCCTTCTTTGGCCTTTAATCGAAGACTCTAATCCACCGACGCGTGTCCTCCTCGAATCAATGGCTGCGATCCCTTCGCGTATCCGGACTTCAAACTTTTCAACTTGCAACTTTCCTCTCATCACGAAGTATGCAGATTTCTGCCGCGTGTCCTCTTGATCTAATGATCGAGGATCACTTTGGGACTTCACCCGGAGTGCATGGATCTATGCCATGTCTCTCCTAGATCCGACGGCTCTGAATCACTTTGGGTCTTCGGGGTTTGGCAGTCTCAGCTTTCAACTGAAACTCCACAACAATTTTACCCAGAGCTCACGATCTGTTGACAAGTGTCCACTTATAGATTGACGACTCTTCGACTCTTCAGGCTTCGAAAACCTCAGTTTGCAACCCTTGTGAGTTTTCTCTCTCCTCTATGTGCGCAACGCTAAGGCTCGTGCACTTCACTCTGATCAAACGGATGTTGATCTTTTACACAGTGATCCAATGGTCATTGTCGCTCCTCCCTCCCGAGCTTCTGATCTCTCTGTGACTTAGAAGATTTTCTAAGTGTTCAAAGGTTTCAAACCTTTGTTCCTCCTACGAGTCCAACTCTTGGATATCGTCCACACTTCTGGAAAGTGTTATTCCTTCTAAACTTTGTCCTTAAACGGATTTCGATTTCCCACGCACACCTTGCGTTCTCGGGATTTCAATAACTCAGATCGAAGGATTTCTTGAAAAGAAATTCTTCTCACCCACTTGGTGTTCCTCTAGTTCATGTTCTTCGACGCTTGGTCGTTTCACGACGTTGTGCACACCTTGCACCTGGTCTAAGTTTCCTTTGTTCTCTCTGAACTTCTCTGAGTCAATCCAAGACTCAATCGACACACTCCTTGCGTTCAAGATGCACACCTTACATACCAGTGTCAGAAGAGAAACAATTGAAACTCATCCAATTTCATCACAACCTCATATAGTCAACCTCTCGAACAATCATACATGAACGAAAATAAAAATAACCATACACACAGAATATCACACTCATTCAATCACAAGTTAAATGAATACAGTCCAAGGATTTGGGACAATTCTGTCTGTTCTATTCCTTCATGAAAACAAATTACATAGTATTTTTTCTACGCTACTCTGTTCTACTGATCACTCAGATCTCTTTCTCTTCTCTCTATTCTCTCTATTCTATTACAATGCAACAATGAAAACTATCTAAGGACTGGCTCCACGAGCTCTCTCGTCCTGTCTCCAACCTATCCTATCAACCTCTTAGCGGTTACCTACTTTGTCCTATTAAAATAACTAACAGTTATTACCAATAAGAGTCAACACTCCATATCTGCAACCCCTTACAGTCCTTCACGACTTTACAAACAAGTTACATTGTTAAAATGTTGTTTACAAAATATCTCAACAACTTGATTTAATTCTGAGTTAATTTCTGATTTGAAACTCTATCATTACTGAGATGTCATTCTTTTGCCTCCACGCTTGCGTTTTGACTTTGAAGGCGATGCTCCTGCATCACATTTCTCTGGTTAAAATTTTCATGGACTCCTGTCCATGAGCTCCTGCACTGTCTTTCCATGCCTCAAAATATCAAGTTCTGTGACCCAACTTGCATCTTCCATTGCATGATCTTTCCACTTCACTAAATATTCAGGATATGTCTTTCTCCTGGTCTTCTTTTCATCTCTTTTTTCAATGATTTTCTCCATCTGAGGTTTTCTTGTTGTGGGCAATTGTTCTTCCCATTGAACTTCTTTCTGATCATCTGATTCTCCTGCCTCATCTCTCCTGTAAGGATACAGGTCCGCAACATTGAATATTGGCGATATCCCAACATTGTCTGGCAACTCAATTTCATAAGCATTGGCTGCGAATTTTCTAAGAATCCTGCATGGTCCTATCTTCTTCGTCTTCAATTTGTTATACGTTCCCCTTGGAAACCTCCTCTCTTTTCTCAAATGAGCTAAAACTTCATCTCCAACCTCGAATTGAACTTCTCTCCTCTTTTGATCAACTCTGCTCTTGTATTTCTGGCTGTTGTTCTGTAGCTGTTCTCTGACTCTGTCTTGGAGTTTCTGCATTTCTGTTGCAAAATCCTTTGCTCCAACACTTCTGAACTCATCTTGATTCAGATCTCTCAACTCTGTAATCCCTCTTGGCTGTATACCATACACAATTTCAAATGGACTTTTCTCTGTGCTCCTGTTCACTGAATTGTTGAATGCAAATTCTGCTTGTGCTAGGATATGATCCCATTGACGACCTTGCTCAGTGACTAAACTTCTCAACAAGTTTCCCAGACTCTTGTTTACTACTTCAGCTTGTCCATATGTCTGAGGGTGATATGCTGAACTAAAGGACAAGTTTGTCCCCAACCTCTTTCATAGAGTCCTCCAAAAGTGTCCTACAAATTTGGTGTCCCTGTCTGAGACTATGCTCCTCGACAATCCATGTATTCTCACTACTTCTCTGAAAAACAAATTGGCTGTGTGTAGCATCGTTTGTCTTCTGGCATGGTATGAAATGTGCCATTTTTGAAAATTTGTCCACCACAACAAATATGGAATCGCTCCCTTTTTGAGTTCTAGGCAATCCTAAATCAAAATCTACATTGATTGCATCCCACAGTCTTTCTAGAACTGGTAATGGCTGATACAAACCAATGTTTTGTTGTCTTCCTTTTGCATACTGACAAATTCTGCATTTGTTCACAAACTTTTTCACCTCTGCTTTCATGCTCGGCCAATAATACGAATTACTTAGCTGTGCAAATGTCTTATTGTGACCAAAATGTCCAGCTAAACCTCCGTTGTGTTTCTCCTTCAACAAATCATCTCTCATTGAGCATTTCGGTATGCACAATTGGCTTCCCTTGAATAGTGATCCATCTTGGATCAAATATTCAATCCATGGGCTTCTGTCTCCCAACAAAGGATTCTTGAATGCCTCATAAGCTTCCTTAAAATCTGTGTCTTCTTTGTATATCTCCTTGAGGTGTTGAAACCCTAAGGTCTCCACTTGGAATTCCTGTACAATCAAACTCCTCCTGCTCAAAGCATCTGCAACTTTGTTAGCAGTTCCAACAATATGTTTAATAACGAAAGTAAAATTTTGCATAAATTCTACCCATTTTGCATGTTTCTGATTCAACTTTTCTTGCCTAGTAATAAATTGCAAAGCTTGATTATCACTGTACAAGACAAATTCTTTAGGAATTAGATAGTGTTTCCACTTCTTCAAAGCTTGAATCACTGCATAAAATTCTTTGTCATATGTGGAATACTTTTGCTTGGTGTCATTCAACTTCTCACTGAAATAAGCAACTGGCCTATTATCCTGACTCAAGACTGCTCCAATAGCTAATCCACTTGCATCAAATCTTTCTTGAAATGTTTTTCGAAAATCTGGTAAGACCAGAATTGGTTATTCTGTGATTTTCTCCTTCAACACTTTGAAACCTTTTTCAGCTTCCTCTGTCCAACTAAAGGACTTGTGTTTCTTCTTCACAGTGTCCAGCATGGGTGCACATATACCACTAAAATTTCTGATAGACCTTCTATAAAAGCTTGCTAACCCGTTAAAACTTCTTACCTCAAATATGCTGCTTGGCGACGACCATTCTTTGATTGCTCTCACCTTTTCCAGAGCCATCTTCAATTCATTCTAAGAGATCACAAAACCCAAATATATGAGTTCCTTCTTCATAAAAGAACTTTTCTTCTGATTTATCAACAACTTCTCTTGCTGCAACTTTTCCATCACTGATGTGAAATGTCTTAAGTTTTCTCTCTTTGTCTTACTGAAGATTAGTATGTCATCCAGATATACTATGACAAATTTGCCTATGAAGTCTTTCAACACTTCATTCATCAATCTCATAAATGTGCTTGGTGCATCTGTCAACCCAAATGGTATGACCAACCATTCAAACAATCCCTCATTTGTCTTGAATGTTGTTTTCCATTCATCTCCCTCTCTCATTCTTATTTGATGATATCCACTCTTCAAGTCTATCTTGGAAAAATAGCTTGCTCCACTCAAACAATCCATCAAGTCATCCATCCTCGTTAAAGGAAATCTGTACCTAATGGTTATCTTATTGATGGCTCGGGAATCTGTACACATTCTCCATCCTCCATCTTTCTTTGGACTTAACACAATTGGTAGTGCGCATGGGCTTAGGGTTTCCTTGACTAAACCTTTATCCAACAACTCTTGGACTTGATTTTTGACTTCCGCATTCTCTCTAGGTGTCAACCTATAAGCTGGTTTGTTTGGTAAACTAGCTCCTGGAATAAGGTCAATATGATGGCTTATACTCCTAATGGGTGGCAATGAGTGAGGTAATTCATCCACTACTATGTCAACAAAGTTTTCTAACAGTTCCTGGATTTCTATAGGCAAATCTTCCACAAAAGTATTCGTAAGGATAGCTCTAGGCTTCCTCACTACAACAAACTGCATTTCTTTCTCCTTCTTGACTACATTCAAGAGTTCCTTCCCACTCATGAGAAGTATGCTTGAACTAGCTTCCTTCTAGCTTCCCTCTTTATTCAGCCTTAAAGTGCTATACTTAGTTCATAAGTGATTGCTGATTTCATTGATGATATTGTTAGTTAACCTAGTGCTTTTATATGCTGATTTAGATATCTTTTGTTGCTGATATAACTGCTGCATAATAGAGACATCAAGCTTAACTTGCTGATCCATCTAACAAATTGCTTTGTAAGTGGTTTTCCCTTGTGTCTCGGGCAGGTATAATCATCCGACAAAGCACTATACTTTTGGGGCAGCTTTCCTTAGTCTATAAGTCATCTTCCTTTCCCTCTTCTTCCACTTAGTTTTCCGACCCCTAGGGGCATTTCCATCTTCCTTCCCTTTTCCTTGCCTTTTCCCCTAGGGTCTCTGGGATCGCCTCCCAGGAGTGACCTTAGTCACTCCCAAGTGCGGGACCTACATCGAGGTGACATTGGGTGTAGTGTCCCATAGTTATAACACTTGCTTTTGTGGTTGGGTCAGGCTTTGCCCAACCTACAAATTGTGCTATAACATATTTTATAATCATTATGTTAACCCTGCAAGATCCCTCCAAGTGAATAATCTATGTTTTTTATCATTTTTTTGGACAGTTTTAACACGTTGTCCCAAACATATCAACGATTGTTTTTTGTCAATAAGTGCAGAAAATCAGACCTTAGGACAACAATAAATCACCCTAGTGACTCCCCCCTAAGGCTGGCAAGCACTAGCCCAAACTGAGAGGGGTCTAGCCTGTGACAATTTGGGGCTTTTCTCCTTGAATTAGCCAAGTTTTCATCGCTGTAATAATAGGTTATATCAGCTCAATTGGAGGGTGGAAATTTGTGCTAACAAATTGGCGCCGTTGCTGGGGAACACCAGCCTTGGTAAACGACAATCGGTGAGTTTTTACTTTAATTGTTTTATTTTTTCTAACTCACCTAGCGACTCCACAGGATACATGAACGACTCCACAGGGGAAGTTACGTAGATCTCCCGGTTTCAATTCCCTCACAAGGTCTAGTTCCGAGTATGAGCAGACCCTAAACACCTTTCCCGGAACAAGGTTTCTCTTTCACCAAAAACTCCTTGCGAAGCTGGTAAGCGTATTAGTTCTTAGGTAAGTTCTTTTTCAATGAGCACTATGGTGAGTGTATCTTCAACATCTTCATCTTTCGTTTTATTTCCATCTCGAGCTAGTAGTAGGGTAGCAATTGTGCTTTTTTCTATCCGAGACTAACAATATGGATGCAACTATGAGGCCACCAAGGTGGATATTTTCTGCCTTTGACCCACTAAGTTTTGTTGCATTCCCAGATTATCCTCATGACTTACCTACACGTAAATGGCTTAAACACATACCTTTGTTTGCGGGGAAGTTGGGAGAATCAGTTGAGAATCACTTGGCTAAAGTTTTTCAAGTGGTGGACGATTTTGATGTGGAACATGAGGATGTGGTGATGGGGATGTTTGTGTCGACCCTCAAGGGGGAGGCTCGAGCATGGTTCAAGTCCCTTTCTGATGCTTCCATTAATGGATGGGATTCCTTCCAGGAGAAATTCATTGAGAGATGGGCAAATATGCATGATATTTTCTTCTTATGCAGAGTCTTTTCAATTATTAAGAAGCATGAAGTGGAACTATTTTCCAATTTAATGCTTGTTTTTCCAAATTTCACAATCGAATTCCTTACAAAGTTGTTCGACAACACAGGTATTCCAACAGAGGACGAACACCTTCAGTAACCACTCACACAACCAGATCAAAGATCAACACACCGATGTTTTCACGTGGTAAAACCCCTACGGGGAAACATCCACGGCCCCAGCCAACGCGG
>WSFP011190870.1:0-70944 GCA_009831015.1 Picea engelmannii
ACTATTAGAGGTAGTATTGGCTCCTTTTCTACCATTCCACTCTTACATTGATTCTCATGTAGAAAAATCACATATGGAGACAAATGGAATCAAAAGTCAAGTTCATAGTGGAATTCAACAAACTCTTCTCATATGGGATTTCAAGATCACGAAAAGACATACACAAGAATGAGAATACTCACATGATAAACAACATAAAAATGGACTCATATGAGAAAAACATGACCTCCTTTACCTATCCTCAAACCAAGCATAGGTCACGACTTCAAATACCAACACACCCAAAAATCCTTGTCATGGTTGTTGGATTGATTCTCTTTTACTTCTTCTTGGGTTGACCCAGGTTCGGATCTCAACAGGTTTCCAAAAAAACCCTAAAAAACTATCGGCCCTCCTGGTACACTAGAAGGCAATGCTGCACACAGGGTGCACAACACAATCTCACCTGAGATAGGTTTTATGGGTGACTGCAATACTCAGGTGTTTGCATTCTAGGAATGAGTGGGGATATGGGATTGCATTCTTCCTTCTTTATGCATTATCCTAGTTAATGATTCAAGTATTTCTATTATTTATTCATCTTTAACCCTATGCATGCATGCTGATATTTCTAGTTTAACCATTTATTCATACGCTAATCATTAAAAGAAAGTAAGCATTCATTAAAAATCACATAGAACATAAGGTTTACCATGGTTCACCCACTTCTGGGGCTACGTCCACAAATATCTGGCTTCTTTGTTCTCTTATTTAATCTGCTGCAAAATCTTGCATTGTGCGCATTACATCTTCAGTACTCTAATCAATATTGAGGGTAAGAACCCTATGTGAGGTAGAATAGATCACACTAGGCTCCTCAGCCTGTGACCTAACCCTCAAAGTCTCCCTTACTCGACTCTTCTACAAACTTATTACAATAAACAATCCCACAAAATGATATGATATCTCTCTGTCTCAAATACACACCTCTTTTTCCTTAATTGACATCCCTCCTCTCCTATACCTCCTAGGTCCTTATTTATAATATTTTACAGGATTATAGTCATTACAATCTTGATAAAAAACCCTAATCCCATCACGGTTAGGCTTGTCTTCCTACGCACGTCATTTCTTTTCCTCCTACATGCTTATTTTCCTTCTTTTTTTGCATGTTGCTTTCTTTCCACTTGTTGTGTGTGCCCCAAAATTAGGTTTTCCTTTCCAATAATAGGTCTTTCCCAAAAACAAATCCTTCTCCAAAAGTAGGTCTGTGCCCAGAACATAATTCCTTCTCAAAATAGGTATGCGCCCAACAAGCCCCCAACACTAACATGTGGCTCGTCCCAAGCCACTTAGGTGGTGTGCACTCCATGTACCTCTTTTCCAAATTGTGGAACTTCTCTCCTAGTTCCTTTAATTTTTCCCTCATCTGCGCAGCTTTGTCTATTAGTGCCTCGATTTTATGGGTTTTTATCTCTTCATGTAGTAATGTTGTGCCCTCTGACTGTGCCTATGCCATACTCATCTTCTCTTCCTCCAGCTGTGCAATCATCTGTGCTACTTGTTCCTGGAAGGGTTCCAATTGGGTTTGTCTTTCTTGCTTATTTGTCTGTGCTTTTTTTAACTCTGTCTGCAGAGTCTTCATTTCTTGAGTGCCCTTCAAGTGCTCTGTAATACTCATTATTTTTTGTCATTGTTTTATCTCCTATATGGTAGTGATGATTTTCTCCTCTTGTTGGTCCAACCATTGGAACTTTTCATCTTCTTCTAAAATGGTCCATATCTGCGCAGTTATGTTGAACAACTCTACAATTTCCCTTGCTTCTTTTTCCATTTCCACTATCCGGAGTGCGGATTGTTGTTCTCTCTATTCTCAAACCTTTGGAGGAGTCATAGGGTTAAGATTTTCTTTGAGCTCCTCGATTTCCTACCTATATCCCTCAATTGTTTGTGAAATAATTTTTATCTTCTATGTTGCGCTCCTATATGGTGCTTGCACCCTGTCTGGGATGCGATTATATACTACTGTCAACCCATGTTCTATCTTATCTGTACGTTATTTCTCCTCCTCTTTCTCTGAGTTTAGTTGGTCGTAGGTGATTTTTAATATTCCTGCGACTCCCCTACCCACCTCCAAGTTAGTCGCATCTAAGCGGGCTCTGGATTTCACTTCTTTCATTATTCTTGTGTGGAGTCCATATAGTGCCTTGGTGGGTATCTATGCCATGAAGACTTCAAACTTCTCAACTTCCCCATTGGGCTTCTGTGCAGTCTCATGATCCATTATGATCATTTGGTGAGTGGATGTGAATGTCTCTCTACCTTGTACTACCAACTATATTGTCTCCTCTCCTTATTTCTTCATAGGGGGTCGTTGTGTCTTTTCCTATTGTTGCGCTGTGGCCTATTGTACTACTTGAATCTACACTTGTTGTAGAGTTTCATGGACTTCTATGAGCTTGGCCATGATCTCTTCTCATTGTTCCTCTGCAATACATACCACCTCTTCCCCCATGTTTTGGACCTTATCTACGACTAACTCAACATCATCCTTTGTTAGGGTGATGATTGGGTCTTCCATGAAATACTTCCTCTTTTTGCGTGCTTCTTTTACCTACACTGGCTTCCTTGTTGTCTATGAGGGTTGCGCCCCACTTTTTCTAACCTATATGCTTTTGTCACCAGCCTGTGATGCATACCCATTTCTGGTTTGTTGTTGGTTGTCTGTCCTTGTCGTTGTTTCTATCCTCCTTGGTATTTTAGGCACCATGCTGCTTCTTGATAGTTGATTCTGTGTTGCAGCCTTTCTAGTGTTGTCAGTTGGGATACTTTTTTTTGCTAAGGAACTTGCTTCAACCTTTTCTTTTGGCTTGGTGGATTATGTCACGACTGGCTTAATTGCTTGCTTTTATGCTGACAGCTTCCACTGCGCATGCCAATCTCTGATTATCTAGTCAACTTATTCCTTGGTGACACAGTATTGCATCTCCAACCATGGCTTCTTTGGATCCCTTGTGGCTTGGATCCACATATGATGCTTGGATGCCTTGAACCTGGCTATCCCTTCTATTTCCTGGATTACCTCCACAGGAATTTGCCACACATTTGTTGTACATTGTTGTATTTCTTCCATCAACATCGCAAACACTGTGTTGTTTGCTTGTTGATTTTTACTATCCTTGGCCTACCATATGTACTCATATCTGGCTGCATAGAATTTTCCTTTCCTATCTAGGAAGGCTGAAAATTTTTCCTCCTTCCACCCTACCAAATCTATAAGAATGATGAGCCAAGAGTAATGGAACTTGGTTCCATTATCCTGTGCATCTCTACAATCAACCAAAAAATGGTTCAATAGGTATGGTGCCTAGTTGAACATCAATCCTTTCGTGCACTGCTCAGCTAGTGCTATGACTCATGTTGGAGCTTCTTCTTTTCTGCATTTCCTCGGCAGCTTGCAAGCCATAAGATTGTTGGTGAACCTCATTGCACTATCATTGATGTCCTTTAGCACAATGCCCTTGTTTCCCCTACTGGTGCCAAGCTATGCTTTTACCAGTGCAACGATTTCCTTCTTGCATGCCTTGTTATCCAAGTACTCCTCTGGTTGCGCATTGAATGTAGGTAATCCTGTGATCTTGGCGATGAGTTATACATCCAACTGTATTGGCATATCCATCCAAAGGATGCCGCTATGTACTCGAGATACTAACTATTTGATGTAGATCTCGATGTTTTTACCACGCCCAAAGTGCGATATATCCAATAGGTTCATTATGCCAGAGTCATACAACCTTGTTATCCATTGCACGAGCTCCATTATCAGTTTACCTAGGGGTCCAATTTACCCATTGTTTGCTAAGTATGTATTTTCAACCAATTATGGTAATTTGGTCACATCATGCAAATCGTGGTCCAAGTACCTAAGTTTTGGTACTTTTTCAAGCATATCATCCATAATGACCACTGCTTCTAGGAGATACGAAAGTGTGATGTCCATGGCGTCTTGTGCCTTTCTTTTCTTCCTGACAACAGATGGTCCTGCCTTTGCTATTTTTGCGTCCTCTTCTTCCCTCTTAGAGTCTAGTCAGTCAGTGATTTCCTCGACCAACACCTCTTCTCCATTGTGGCCCTATTGTTGACCCATCATTTCATCAGGTTTAGCAGGCATTTCAGGATTAGGGTTCAGGATACCATTCTGGGTCTTGGAACTCTGCCCTATTTCCCCTTGCAACATTGTCGATGTTTCCTCTTCAACCCTTGTCAGGATGATTGACTCTGTGTTTGAAGTAGTGACATCCTCAAGTTCGATGATGTTCTCAGGATATCTCATTCTTTCCTTATGCCTTTGGCCCTGTCGAGTAACTCATACAAACTGGCATGGAGCGCCAAACTTTGGCGGTGTCATATTTTATCCAATTCACAGACTTGCCTACTTCTTCATAAATTTCTAGCTAGGGAATGCACTTTGTATCTCGCTCTGTGCTAAAACATCACTAAGTGTTGAACTAACATGTTCCTTTTGCCCTTTATAGACCTAGTCGTAACTGTTTTTCACTTTTTACGTGCATTTACGTGGAGTGTAATTTTTCCCGTGCTTTGTCTTCTGATGTTGTCACAGTAATTGTTCTGCGTGAGTTTTTTCGCAGCTTTTTGTGGTTTAGTCAACTTCTGCCTCTTTTTGTGTTTTTCTTCCTTTTTCTATTTTTCCATTTCTTTTTTCTTCTTTTTCCCCTTTTTATTTCTTTTATCATTTTTTTGTCCTAATATCTACTACAGTACACTATTTACACAACTTTCTTACCACGTTGTAACTTTTAAGGGTTAGTAGGTCGACTATCCCTGTACAATTTCATTCAACTACCGTTGATCACGCCTTTCAATTATGTTCCTCCCAAGTCCTTTAGTTGTACAGATCCCCCATCTGTGATAGTATTTACTTCATATGGCCCTAGCTAATGCACTCTAAACTTAGTAGGGTGTTGCAAAAAAAAATTGTCATAGAGAAGAACTAAGTCTCCCTTCTTAAATCTCTCCTTTTGAATATGTCTATCATGTCAGGCGTTTTCCCTTTCTTTTTGTACTTCCTGGTGAAATCCTACCAAAATATTTTCCTCTTCCATTTCCATTAGTTGTCTTAGCCTCTCCTATAATATGCCTCTTTCTATCATGTTGGTAATCATTGCTACGCACAGATTGGGTACCAAAAATTCTAATGGAACCACTACTTCCTTCCCACACACTAGTCTGAATAGTGTTTGTCTTGTCAGTTTCTTGCATGTGGTCCTATATTCCCATAGTACTGTTGGTATTTTCAAGTCCCAATCATCCCTATTAATATTTCAAATCTTAGTCAATTCGTTTTCCATAATCTTATTCAAAGATTCTACTTTTCCATTTGCTTGAGGATGATATGGTGTACTCTTCTAGTGATAAATTTCAAACTCCTCAGTCATCGCCCTGATGGTATTGTTAATAAAATGAGTACCTTGGTCTCTCATCAATATTCTGGGACATCCAAATCTAGTTATCACTTGCTCAAACAAGAAGTGTGTTGTTGTCTGGTGTTTCTTATGCCCATTTGGTTAAGTATTCAGTCACAATAATGATATATCTAGCTCTTGACCCTTTTGCTTGTGGATTAATGGGTCCAACAAGTCTATTTCCCATTTGTCAAATATCTTCATAGTTACCTGTGGTCTTAGGGGCATCTCATCCCTTCTATTGGGTTTCCCAACCCTCTGACATACATCACCAATTTTGGTTGTATTCTTTGGCATCTTTGTGGACCGTTGGCCATCATAATCCTACTTGTAATACCTTATGCGTGGTGGCTTTTCCTGCATAGTGTCCTCCAACTATACCTTCATGATATTTTGCCAAAATTTTGGGTCGTTCATGTTCCAACACACACCTTCTTAAAACATTATCTGTGCCCATCTTGTATAAATGACCTGCAATGAGTTGATAGTCTATAGCTCTGACTACTAGGTTTTTCTTCTACGCAGTGAGAAAGTCTTGTGGTGCAATCCTTGTACTTAAATATTCAATAATATCAACAAAGTATTCATCATCTATCTGTAATGAAAATAACTTTGCATCAGGGAATTTTTCTTCCAAATTAGTAGGTTCTTCTCCATTGATTACCCTTGATAGGTGATCAATTCCAACATTCAGCTTCCCTGGTTTGACTATTACTTCGAAATTGAATTCTTGGAATAATAATATCCATATACATATCCTCCCCCCTAACACTATCTTGTTGACTATATATTTGGGGGAATAATGGTCTGTGAACATTATAAAGTGTTTGCCCAGTAAATAGTTCCTGAATTTCTGAAGTGCATATACCATAGCTAGGCCTTCTCTTTCTGTGGTGTTGTAATTCTGCTAAGATTCTGACAACTTTCTGCTTGCAAAGGCTATAGGATGTCTAAGTCCTCTGCTCCTAGTTGTGCTAGAATTTATCCAAGTGCTATAGCTGATGCATCTACGTGCACATGAAATGTATTTTCCCGATCTAGAAATACTAATATAGGTGTTGTCACCATCTTTTCCTTTAGAGTGTCCAACCCTTGTTGACAATCCTCATTCCACTGAAATATGGTGTCCTTCTTTAATAGTTTTTCCATTGGTGCAATAATCTACTCATACTCTTTTATAAAATTCCTGTAATAGCCTGTATATCCCAGTGTTTCTCTTAACTGGTGCACCGATTTTGGTGGTGGTCAATTTACAATGATTGCAATCTTAGCAGGGTCCACTAGTAAACCTTGTTTACACACTATGTGTCCCAACAATATCCCAAAAGGTGTACCGAAAATGAATTTCTTGATTTTTAATGAGATCTAACATTGCCTTCATCTTTCCAACATGAGTCTTAACATTTCTACATGGTCTTTTAACAGACTATATACAGTCCAGTCATCCAGATATAATTCTAGAAACTGATGTATGAATTCCTTAAAAGTAGATATGACTACTCTTGAAAATATGGTTGGTGCATTCTTTAGTCCAAATGGCATGACTATATATTGGTAGGATCCCCATTCTGTAGAAAAAAGTATTCTTATACCTATCCTCTGGAGCTATTTTGATCTGATGGTAACTTGAGAATCCATCTATAAATGACTATGCTTCCTGGCCTCCCACATTATCTAAGACTTTGTCTGTAAAAGGGGTAGGGAAAGGGTCATGTAAGTAATCATCATTGAGTTTCCTCAGATCTACAAAAATCCTTATCCCCCCTTCCTTTTTTTCTTGGATTACCATAGGACTGATCCATTCAGATTCCCCTACTAGTTCTATGATACCAACTTCCAACATTCGATCAATTTTTTCTTTCACTTTCTGCTTATACACTGTATTCAGTCTGTAGGGTCTTTTCCTGATAGGTCTAGCCTCAGGTTTTAGGGGTATCTTCATCTTACGTAGATCCCCTTCTATGCTTTTCATCTTTGTGAATTTTGTTGGAAACAGGTCACTGTATTCGTGCAGTAACTCTGTTATTCTTTCTAATGTTTGCTCATCCCAATATTCTCCAATACTTGCCATTTTAGGATTTTCATTTGTCCCAATGTTGACTTTCTTAACTTTGATTGGTGTAAAAAATACTTTTGACTCCAGAGATGGACCTTCCACCTCTCTCTCTCCTTCAATCTTTGTAATCTGAATGTTGCGTGGGTCATCTTCATTTGGTGCTTCCTCTTAAACATGGTAGCATGAGAGTAATTCTTTGATTGTATGTCTATTATGTTGTTGATATTCTGTAGTGATTTCAACCTCTGGTTCATCAATAAATATCACTCCCCATTTCAGCTTTAGTGCTGCATCATTGTTGGGGTTCTCATTCTCAAACGAGAAAGTTACTGCAAATTTATGCTGTAATCATGTCCATTATGTAGTGTATCTACGCATCTCCTGGTCTATATAACAGTTCCCTGGGATCCCTTCCAATGTATGGATAAAGTAATGAGGCCATTCTTCTGGTGGTGTCATCCTCCATTGTGTCCTGCACTTCTCCAAGTGTTCCATGAGTGTTCCTTTCCCATAATACCTCTGCATTTTATTTATCCCCTATTCTGTGACAAATCTAATGTGCAATAGTCATTTTCACTGATACCAGTACTTAATTGTTTCTTTGTGTGGCCCCCACCATCTTGCAGGTGTTTCCTTGAGTGAAATATCTAGGGATAAGAGCCTCTAATTTTCTAACACTTCCTCTTCATATTTTGTCAATAATTCCTCTAATTCATTTAACCCATGAAAACTGGGAGGTTCTCTTATCTCTGTACCAACCCATCTTATTGCACAATCTATTATTGTGCACCTCCTTGTGGAAACTTCATGTAATCGTTGTTGCTAATTCTCCAAACCTTTGTCTGAGTCGGAAGAACATGATGTAATGCTTCTCTATATGAGTACCCCATCTATAGTTGGGTTAACATAATCCTCTTCTCGCGCAGTGGTTCTGTACAACTATTTTATTTCTTCTAGATCCAAACAAGTGGGCTCTACAAACCTTTCTCCTTGTGAAGGATCCAATGGTGCAATGACTCTATATTCTGCTGATTCAAAAGTCATTTTTATTTTCTTCAGGTTGATTGTATCCTGTTTATCAAATTCCTAATACAATCCTAGCAATGTTGGATAAGGTGTTGTGCCATCTACTATCTCTATTAGTTCAAAATTTTCCATAGTGTGCACTCCATCCAAATCTATTGTCACACATTTAAGCCTTCCAATTGGTAACACTCTATGTTGATTTGCTAATTTCAACTGGACAGGTGAATAGCCTAGTGTGGGTTTTCCCATACACTGCCATGTCTTCTTAGGTAAGACATTTACTTCAGAGCCTAAGTCCAATATAATATCTCCCATGTTGAAATCCCCAATATTAGCATTTAGTTTGAATTCTCTGCTTGTCCTCTTCTTGTATGGAGATCATTGACTTTTTTCTGTTCTAACTTCCCTTCTAACTCTATGTTACATATTTATAGAATATTCTGTAAGATCTTAACAGATGATGGATCATTCAATAACTTAACACAAGATTGCAGAAACGTCTTTATGGTACTTACTTGGTCCAAATGTTGTCCTTTACTGGTATGGTCCATTGAGGAGGGAATCTCGTACATTGGTGAGTTTTGAGTTTGACGCGTGACTGATGTAGACGAAACATTTTTCTTGAGAAACTCTTGCCTAGCCTCCTTAAATGTTTCCTTTTCTTTTCGTGCATCAAACTGCTTATGTGGCTCACTATTATTCTTAACCCATTGGTGTTGCACTGGATCTTGTTTTGCTGCATCGGTTCCTATCTTGGCTCCTCCTCGAGTTACTATATTGATGTTTCTCCCATCATCCCTGGCTTCTATAGAAATCCACTGGACATTATCATTGTTTTGGTTCCTTTTTTCTTGGATCTTTCCCAAGAGTGTTGGGAATTCTTTTGTGTCATGGTCTGTTGCGCGATAGTACATACATGTCCTTGGTGGAAGTGGACAATCCCTTGCATAATGTCCTAGTTTTGGAAGTTGTGGAACACTACTGGTCCTATTCCTCATCCAAATCCTCCTCTTCCTCGTCCTCCACCTCTGTATCCACCTCGATCTCCCCATGGCGCGTTGTAATGAGGTACATGGTTATACTTCTTGAGGTTATACCATGGTTGCACATTATTGTATTGCGACTGCACATTATTGTATTAGGGTTGCGCATTGTTGTAATGTTGTTGCACATTATTTTATGGTGGTGGTACCTAGCTGAACTGAGGTGCATCTTGTCCTGTCATAATTTCTTCTTGCACCCTATAAGTATCTGAAGTTCTTTCTCTCATCAACTCCATCATCCTACAATCCTTATCATCATGATCCATTGACTTGCAAAAATTGCAATATGAACTTTTGGGTACTGTCTTATACTTCTACATCATTGGAAAGTGATGTGGATCCTGCCCATGCGTTTTAAAATTCTCGCACCATGGTCCTTCTATTGGCAAGGGATTTGTTACACCTGTTGCCATATATTGCTCAAACGCTGGACATTTGTTCTTATTGTGTCCTTATGTCCTGCATAGGGTACACCAAACAACTTCTCTTTTCTCCTTTCCCTTATTCTCATTAAGTTGATATGTTAGATTCTTCAGATCATCCTTAAGCTCATCTATTGTTGGAACTATCTTCTGATACTAGTTCTCTTCCAATTGTAAGGATGCATGTAGAGCCTCTTCCTGAATTTGGAAATTTTGTTGTCTTAATGTGTATTTCAAGTGTGGTAACAGTGAGTTCAAAAATAAGTGCCTATGTTGCATGTTGGTAATTTCATATTTCAACTTACCTTTTAGACATTTGAATGTCTGATCAATATCCCAAACAGACTCACCTGGTTTTTTCCTGATTTCAATCATTTCATTCATGTACTGATCTTCTAAGTTGGGCTTCTAAAATTCATTTATCAATAGTTTTTTCATGTCTACAATAGTATTTGTTACTCCCCGTGGACTGTTTACATCTAGGTTCATGTACCAGTCCAGTGCACAGTTTCTTAGTGTGATATCTAACTGCACAAGTTTTGTATCCTCATCTATGATCTGCTTTGCTTCCAAGATCGTCTCATAGATGAATAAGTGATTTTCAGGGTCCTTTAATGCCTCTCCCCAAAATTCTGGTAATATGATCGTGGGATCATGTCCTGCCATTTTGAACTGTGTTGAACTACTGCCTCCGCACGGTGTAGACAATTGAATGTTACTTCCTGAACTGGCTCCCCCAGTTGATGCTCCTTGATTGGATCCCCATCCTGTTTCTTTTCTTCCACTAAAATTCAGTTGTCTAAATGTTGGTATTCTTTTTGGTGTATTAGTCGCACATGGGGTTGTAGGTTCCACACTGACGATGGTCTTGATTGGAGTTCTACATTCTGTTCCTGACCCTGGAGCTCATGTTTTCCTTTCATATGTTGCGCAAAGGATTTCCTCAATATTCTCCACGGCCCAAAGATACTCTACCTCTTCTTCATCGCTTGATAATTCCTCTCTATTGGTTATGGCTCTCTATTTTTTATTCATTTTATATTGGTAGGGTACTCCACCACACGTCATTCTAGCTTTTTCCATTATATTCTATATATAGTCTTCTTCCATCATGAATGGGTCCATGGCCTCCTTCTTATTTCCCTTATTCATATCATCTTCCATATCTCAACCTCTTATCAATGCTTCCCCCCTTTCCCTATGCACATAGGGAAGTTTAGTTGTCTTATTCAATGGTAATCACACCCTTTTCATCAATGAAATCTTGATTGAAGTATACAACGATATGAAGTACCTACCTCTGGGTCCTTTTAGAAAATCCTTCTCTGTTGCAGTGTAAGACTTCACGGTATCTACTACAAATTCAATGATAAACCCTGAAACAATACTATTTAACCATAAATCTATTGCGCGCGTAAATTTTTTATTAACTTGATGTAACTACGCGATCTCCACAGGATTCCACTCCAACTGTTTGATTCGATTTGTAGGGTGGGTTTTCTTTAACCTCAATAACCACTCCTGCAACAAATGTGGGAAATCACAAAAAAATACTTCATGCAAGTCGCTAAACACATATTTCTTGACATATTTGTGCGATGTTAACTTAGGTTTTCTATTATCCTTCTGTGCAAACTCAAGTTCATTTGTTTCCAACCATCTTTCAATATCCGCGTTCATTGGATTCCATGGCATGAACATTCTATTCTATACTTTTATCCTTTGTGTGTTTCTTCCATAGATCTCGTCCACTCAATCCTGTGCAGTTCTAGCCAGAAACAAAACCATTTGTTGGTTTGATTCTCTTTTACTTCTTCTTGGGTTGACCTAGGTTCAGATCTCAACAAGTTTCCAACAAAAACCTCAAATACTATCGGCCCTCCTGGTACAACAAAAGGAAATGCTGCGCACAGGGTGCACAACATAGTCTCACATGAGATAACTTTTATGGGTGACTGCAATACTCAGATGTTTGTAGTCTAGGAATGAGTGGGTATCTGGGATTGCATTCTTCCTTATTTATGCATTATCCCTGTTAATGATTCAAGTATTTCTATGATTTATTCATCTTTAACGTTATGCATGCATGTTGATATTTCTAGTATAACCATTTATTCATACGCTAATCATTAATAGAAAGTAAACATTAATTAAAAATCACATAGAACACAAGGTTTACTGTGGTACACCCCCTCCTGGGGCTACGTCCACAAAGATCTAGCTTCTCTACTCTCTTATTTAATCTGTTGCAAAATCTTGCACTGCACGCATTACATCTTCAGTACTACAATCAAGATTAAGGGTAAGAACCCTCTGTGAGGCAAAGTATATCACAATAGGCTCCTCATCTTATGATCTAACCCTCAGAGTGTCCCTTACTCGACTCTTCTACAAACTTATTACAATCAACAATCCCACAAAATGATATGATATCTCTTTATATCACATACACACCTCTTTTTTCTTAACTGACATCCCTCCTCTCCTAGACCTCCTAGATCCTTATTTATACTATTTTATAGGCTTATAGTCGTTACAATCCTTACCAAAAATCCTAACCCTATCATGGTTAGGATTGTATGCCGACACACCACATTGATTTTCCTCCTGCATGATGCTTTCTTGCCACTTGTTGTGCATCTTCCTTTCCAAAAATAGGTCTTTTCCCAAAACATATCCTTCTCCAAAAGTAGGCATGCGCCTAGAATAGGCTTCCTTCTCAAAATAGGCCTGCTCCCAACAATGGTCAAGGGGGAGAATGGAATCATTCCTTGTCACAACATTGTTGTGGGAGACGTTGGGAACTCAAGTTTCTTAGTTATATAATGGTGAAAAATTAGTCTCAAGAAAAATAAATATGAATATGAATACAAATGAAACTGGTATCAATGTAGACCATGGAAATTCATACATGTCCCTTGAGAAGGATGTGAGGGTTATGTGTGTCTTTCCCCCATAATGACACCCAAGTGTTTGCGTTTATAACCATGAGTAAAAAAATAGGAGCACCAATATTATGTGCGCAATTGTTGTTTGGCTTGGACATGCTACACTTTTCACATGTTCATAATTCTTGATGTAGATTTCCTCTATTAATGAAATTTAGAATTTGATATACATACAAAATTTAGCTAATTGAATGATAAATATACATCATGTAAGGTACTCGGCTAGAAGGGTGCTGGAACCTTCTCCCAATTCCTCAAAGAGAGACAATTTGGGGTTGCTCCTACACCTAAGAATGAGTTGAAGCATGTGGCAAAAGCGACCAAGAGAAGGGGAGAACCAAATAGGTTGGGGCACGTCGACATGAGGAGCACACAAAGGTTGAGGTGCACTGGTTCCAAGGGATGTGAAGGTTTACAAGTGCATGGGTTTGTGTTGCTTCGTTTAGGTGCGTTTCTCTACGAAGGGGCATGGCATACCAGAGGATGCAATGATTCACGAGGGTTAGGTTTGGACTCCATATAAAAGAAAAAGGGCACACAACCAAGAAGGAATAGTGACAAGGATGAGGACATGATCAACTCTGAGGTTATGTGACAGATTTGAACAAGGAGGGATGAGCTCCCTCAAGGAGTCAAGTCTCTCCAAATGGGAGGAATTGTGCTACATTGAGGTGATTCTTTGGATAGAGTTGGGGCAACCTTCTTTGGGTTGAGTCTAGCAGTAGGTGGGGTGACTTTAGAGTTTTGGAAAATATTTTTCATAGTTCTAGGTGAGGCATGCTATGAAATAGAACCGTAGGTTTGTGTGAATCCTTGTGATAGAGAAGAGATGGTGATTCTGAGGTGGATGCACATTTTAGTGCACTGTAGGAGTTGTGAAATCTGTTATGATGGACGAGTCTTGGTGTGACGAATCTGTGTATGAGTTTCTTGGTGAGGTGAGGTGAGTCGTGAGACTCTGCCAAGTTGTAAAATGAGCTGATAGTGCTCATATTGTAACAGTTTCACAATAATAAGACTTAGCCGAGTGTTAGGCACGTTTTGTGTCACTCAAACTATGTTAGTGTGTCTCTTTTTTGTTTTGCAATTATTCTCTTTGTTCATGAATGTATGATTAAGTGACTACGATTTAAATATGTTAACAAGTTTTTTAAGTATACAAGTGAGTGTCATTAAAGTAGTAGTGTGACTCTCTCATAGCCTAGAATAGACTATGGGTAAGCTCTAGGTGAAGAAGCATAGTCTGGATGAAGTATCCATGGTATTTCCAAGTAGCCGAGTGAGAATGAGGTGCCACATGCACTCAAGAGGTGCATGATTGCAAGATTTGGGAAATAACAGGCATCCTATCGGGACGTGACATATGGTTTTAGAGAAAAAATTGAAGATAGTTTGGTAAGATCTTCACCACTGCCACCTTCATGACAGATGGTATTAGATATTTTTCGTCACAAATTTTGAAGAAGGGTTGGTGAGATCTTCACCACTACCTCAATGATAGATGGTATCAGAGTAGATTTGGCTCTTCACCGCTACTGTAGTCAGAAAAGTGGTGTTGAGGCTCACTACAGTTGGTTTCGCAATTTGTTATGAAGACAACATAGTGGGAATGTTCACACACTTGGTGAGCAGTTTGATGGAGAGAACTGGTTCATCACAGAGGAAGTTTGGGTGCAAACTTGGTGAAGGTTTGGTTGGACTGAACTTTCATATAGATAGTCTAGGCACAAAATTGGTTGATTTAATTTTCAACAGAAGTAAGTGATAGATCTATGAACACACCTTGATAATTCCAAGCATAGATTTCATGGGTGAACCAAGATCTTTGGAAAGGTCGATCAATGGAGGGCTTGTCACAGGACTTGTCGCAAAGGGTGATCATAGAAGTGATCATGAAGTGGGGAAGTTTTGGGTTGTGATGCGTTGAAGAACTTGGGTGAGTTGGATGACTTGATGCAACCTAGAGAAACTTCACAACAAGGCAGTTGGTTGGGCACACTTTCATCATTACATCTTCATTTCATGCATCATCAAGAACAACAATTGATTTGAGTTGGGTTGCTGGAAAAGTGGGTCAACTGCAACCTTCAAATGAGGTGACTCTTCATAGAGTTACATAAGTTAGTTAAAAACAATATGACTTCAAAGTCAAGTAGTGTGTGCATCGTGCCTTGAACCAGAAGTAGTCAAGGTGTGAAGATGGCAGGACATTGGAGATGAGTTCGACCAGTTGCATGAGAAGTTTTGGACTTAGATGTATTTTTAAAGTGGACGGATGGACTCAACCTTGTATTGTAGTGAAGGTGCTATGTAGGTTTGTGTATTTGTGCACGATGATTGAGGGGAGATCACATGGTGAGTCAATGTCTTGGGAAAGTGGAGGTCCAAGACAATAGACTTGAACCATGGATGCAACAAATAATGTTGTTGGAAAGGTATATTTAGTTTTGAGTTCTTGCATTTCCTAAGTGTCATGGCGAGTTCTTCAAAGGGAATTCAAATGACTTGGTGGTTCAAGTGTAATATGTTTCTACAATGAAAATTGGCAAACTTGAGGGTGGCTCAAGTGGTGCAGATTCAAAGAAGACATGTAGCAGTTGGGATGCCTTGACTTGGGTGAATGTGTGGATAGCTTGGGTGACCTACTTGGAAGAGTCATGTGGTGGAATTAGGAATATTTGGATGAAGTTATGAAGGTAACTTGAGGAGTTTCCTAACTCTTGGATGAGTTACCTTAGTGCGTTGGTGAATTATATAGATTTTTTGGGTCATGTGATGACTTGACAGTCATGATGATAATGCCAAGGTTTGGACGCTTGCAGGAGGTGCAGGGTGGTTTTGTCCTAGGAGATGGACAGAGTTAGCAAAGAAGTCGACCAAGAATTTTTTGTAGTCAACATGAATGGGTAGAATGCATACCAAGTGACTTGGGTGGTGTTCACTTGCCTTTGGTATGGGACATTAGATGAGGCAGAGCATACCTTGGTGACTTGAATATGATTGTGAAATGAATCAAATATCTAGGAGGGTTGTTGGCTGAGGTTGGTAGAAGTATTGGTTCAAATGTGCTAATGCATGGGAGTTCTTTGAGGTGACTTATTCTACTTGGAACATTTTGGATAGTTCAATGGAACATTTGAGGAGTGTGGGTGCATTGGCCACACTCATCACAAATGTTAATTTGCAGAGATGTGACTTGACATAAAAAGGTGAGTTGAAGACTTACCTTAGTTTGGAGGTTTGTGTGGACATGAATATTTCAGCAAGAATAAATTACTTAGGCACGGGTATTTCTCTTGCTTTTGGCAGCATGGTTGAGGGTGCATCCTAACCATTTCAAAGCATATAGAGGTACTAGATGCAACAACATATCCAGGTGATGAATTAATGGGGGAAATGAATCCTATATGTGCAACTCTTGGTACATATAGGATGTTTCATATCCGAAGACGCACATGAAGATGGGGAGAATTCGGCCAAGGAAGCCAGAATTGTGGAATTCATCACAAGATTAAGCTGTCAGGGAAGAGATGGTTGGAAGCGAAGATGCACAATGATTTCCCTTGAATCTTCATAGACTTGGATGTGATGCAGATTGTGTGTGATTGTAAAATATTGGATAATTGTTCCATGAGGTGGGCAGTGGAGTCAATTTGTTGTGCATGACATTATTTCGGGGTGACTTCATAGTGTAGAAAGGAGAGGAGTGACCTTGCCTTGGTATAAGGTTGTTGTGTGGATGGACTGAATTGTAGAAGGAAGTGACAATGCTTAGGGCATGTTGTGCCTTCTCAAGGAGCAAACATGATAGTTCAACACTTTTAGAGTTAGTGATCCAAGTGGATATTTATTGCCACCCACCTATTCCAACTGGATCATATACATATTCCATCTTGGCAATTTCATTTTTAATGCTGGAAGTTTTTTTCTATATTTTCGGGTCCTAAACTTCTGGGGCCATTTTGAGGCCCTAAACAACATTTTTTGGGCTTGACACATTTACACAATAGGTGTAGTTAGAGTGTGATGGAATAATGTGTATTCCTCGGATAGACCTTTCCAATGGGCTATCGTTCACCTAAAACAAAGGTCGTATGCAAAAGTTACGACCCCAAGAAGTTAATGTACCAACTTACTCCAATGGGGCCCACATGAATTTTGACGCTTCATCTCATAGGGTTAGGTTTTTGGATGTCCAGGGATTTGGAATTCATGTTTGATGTAAAAATTCATTTGGAGCCTCATTGTACTAATCTTCTTTCAATTGAGCGCAATCATCACATCTCTTCTTAGAGATAAGTCACCACCATTCTAGCAAGCTTGTTTCATTATGCATTTTACAGTTTCAACATTTGTTTATTGAATAGAAGCCAAGGGTTATTGTATCTCTATTATTGTTCATTGTACCTCTATGTTAATAATATAGATATGCATTCATTTCATTATGCTCATAAAATACAGATCAATGGTATTAGAGAAGTCTTCTCCTTGTCGTTATTAGTGCATGTCCCTGACGAGGTGAGGGTACAAAGAGTTGGGTATTGAGCTTGTTTCTCTTGAGAACAAAAGATCTCACACACCCAAGCGACCTTCCATCGAGGGATAAAAGAAAGATTATGGGATATGAGATCCTTTCAAACTGTTGCTTGAGGAATCCTTCATGCAATAAAGGAATGAGATGATGGATAGTTTTGCGCAAATCCTTCGATGACTACCAAAAGACGACACATATTCCTCAAGCATAGGTGTCGCCCCCTTCAAGGTACATATCAACTTTGATATTCCTATATTTGAAGGTCACATAGACACAAATGTTGTAGAAAAATGGTTGAATCTGCTGGAAGGGTATTTTTCTGCCCATAACTTTTCCAATAGAGAAAATATTACATTTTCACTCCTCAAAGCCATCCCCCATGTCAAATATTGGTGGGAGACTTTCTGTGAGAAAAAGGAAATAGAGGAACCCTCATTATTTACAATTGCACTCACATGGGATTCCTTCAGGGATCCCATTAAGGAAAAATACTACCTTGTTGGAAGTTATGATGACATGTATACAACATGGACAACACTGTGGCAGGAAAGGGACCAAACAATGCTAGAGTTCACAAATATATTCCATACCTTGCGCACCAATATGGGTATCAAATATTCTGAGTAACATATGGTGCTCAAGTACCATGGAAGTATGCATAGATACATCCATACATAAATGAAGTTTTTGGACATCTCGTCCTTGGGCATGGCCTATCGATATGCTATCAAAATCGAGAAGAATATTAAACAAAAGACGTGACAGTTTAGGTTTGGGAACCCCTCACAACAAAAGCAGGGAAAGGCCATCCCTGACCCGCAAAATAAAGGGCAGAGTAAACACAGACAACCTCATGAAAACCAGTCTAATATGCAAATAAATAAGGACAATGGAAAGACGAAGAAAAACATCGGGAAGTGGTGTGACTTTCATAAGAGCCCCTAGCATAACTATGTTTATTTCCACTCAAAGAAGTCATTGGTGGCTGAGGTGAAAGCCTCTTAATCAGATCCAGGTTCTGACTCAGAGTCAGAACTAGAAAAAGGGAGACAAATTATTGACAATAAACCCAATGCCATTGTTTCTACCACCAAGATCCATCCCGGTGAAGCTGATGAGCCAGAGGAAAAAGAGAGCCTCTTTCGTTCATAGATGTGGGTGAAGGGTACTCCACTACACTTCATCATTTATATTTGTAGCCAAAAAAATATCATCTCAATGGAGGTCTCCAAGCGACTAAGCCTACCTAAAATTTGACACCCTCAATCATACACCATTGGATGGCTCCGACAAGGAATCAATCTTCACCTCAACCAACCGTGTCTGTTGTCCGATGACATCAAGTACTTCAAACATGAGGTATTGTTTGATGTCTCTCCTCTTGAAGTTTTTGGTGTTCTTTTGGGCCAACCTTATTTATGGAAACACCATGTTGTATATGAGTCTATGAATCACAATTTTATTATTACTTTGGACATAAAATTGTACAAGATACCCGAGGTAGTCCCACCGACTTCCATTTCATTGAACTCTGCCAAGCAATCCAGGAAGGTCACATCTCATAATGAGAAGTTTGTCTTCTTTATAATTCGCTTTCAAAGTGAGCAGAAGGTTGCAGACACATCCATGGCCTTCAATGTCGATCTCTCCATGTAGCATAAGAAAGTGGACAATGTCATGGAAGAATACAAATACATCTTCTCCTCACACATTGGGGTACCTCTACAATGTCAAGTTTATCATTCAATTGATCTGACCTACGATGCACCACTACCCAATGGTCCAGTTTATGACCCCTCTCTGCTAGAAAATGAGGAGATCAAGCATGAGATCCAAGAACTTCTCCAAAAGGGGTGAATTTGACCCATATCATCACCATGTGGAATCCCAATCATGCTTGTGCAAAAGAAAGATAGGACCTAGTGCCTCTGCATTTATTACTAGGCCCTAAATAAAATCACAATCAGGAACTGGTACCCGATTCCCCGAATTGGTGATCTTCTTGACCAACTCAAGGGGGCCAAATACTTCAGTAAGATTGATCCGAAGTCTGGCTACCATCAATTCCCAATCAAGTAGAAATGTGTTTGGAAAACTTCCTTCAAGTCCAAAGAAGGTCATCTTGAATGGTTGGACATGCCCTTTGGTTTGACAAATGCCCCAAAAAATTTCATGAGGATGATGGACGATATCTTGTGGCCTTTCACCAATTCTTTTGTGGTGATGTATCTAGATGAAATCCTCATCTACATAAAGAATTGGGTGAAACACTTGCATCATATTCAACAGGTTCTACACAATCTATGGTAGCACAAGTTAGATGAAAATTTGGAAAAATGTTCCTTCGGCATGGTCTGGGTCCAACACCTAGGCTATATTTTTGATAAACATGGGGTGCATATAGATCCAACCAAGATCTAGGTCATTAATTACTATCCATCCCCAACCACACTCATCGAGCTCTGGAGCTTTTTAGGCCTTGCGAATTTCTATCATAGGTTCGTGTTGGGATTCTCCCATATTGCATGGGCCCTTAGCTAAGTAACCAAGGGTGGTGATAAGGAAAAGTTCACGTGGGGCCTATCACAACAATAAGTATTTTTTTATTTGAAGCAACTCTTGTTCTGAGCCCTAATTCTCTCATTACCCAACTCCCAACAACCCTTTGAGATCGAGACAGATGCTTCAGACTATGTTGTGGGCATAGTTCTCACTCAACACAGAGGCCTCGTGGCATGTCATAGTGAGACACTATCAGATTCCATATGTAAGTACCATAATTATGATAAATAAATATACTCCATTATGTAGGCCTACCTCCAGTGGAGGCATTACATTCTCAGGAAGGAGACAACCATCCACATCGATCATAAGCTGTGAGAGTTCATGCAAACACAGGGAAAATTGCAGAATGACCGCCATCAAAAGTGGTCCACATAATTACAGTAGTTTCATATCAACATCAAGTATAATACAATAAGAACCAACCACATCGCTAATTGCCTCAATTTCTTGCTAGTTACAACACTCACCACGGTGCTAAAATCCTACATCCATGAGACCTCTGGATGGCCCCAACTCTATGAGAGAGATCTTGAATTCGCCTCCACCTACCAGATGCTGGGAACAAACAAAACTGTCACTGATTTCCATATTTAGGATGGGTTGTTGTGCCATCTGGTCCATCTCTATGTTCCATCAAGTGAGCGAGCAGAGTTGATTTGGGAATCCCACTAGAATCAGGTCACATGACACTTCGACGTAGAAAAGACAGTGGCTGTGTTGCAACAACATTTCTATTGGTCGAAACTTCGTCAGGTCATGCACCACCTGTGTCATTGCTAAACTGACCATTAATAAACAAGGCATGTACACCCATTTTCCTACTCTTGAAAGGCCATGGGAATCTATCTTGATGGACTACATGTTGGGCCTTTTGTCAACCAAGTGGGGAAATGACTGTGTTTTTGTGGTGGCTGATCGTTTTTCTAAAATGGTGATTATGGCCACCTAAAAGAAGAGAATCAAAATAGAGGCCACTGCCAAAATCTTCTTCAAATGAGTGTGGGTACATTTTGGGATACCACAAACCATCGTCTCATATCGGGAAAGTTGGTTCCTCAACACATTTTGGTTGAGCCTATGGTCATTGTTGGACACCAAGCTCACCAAATACACTGCAGTCATCAACCAGATGATCATGCATATCCTGTGCATGTACAATTCCAAGAATATTGAACATGGGATGAGAGTCTTCCCTATGTTTAGGACATCTACAACAGAGACATACATAGCAAAACCGACCACAACCCATTTCAAGTGGGGTTGGGATTTCAACAATTGGGTCCCATGGATTTTTCACTACTCCTTGCGACCACCCAAGAAGACTCATCCCATGCTCAAAATGAAGCCGACAAAGCTACCCGGTTCATTGAGTGGATCCGTCACATCCACCAACAGGTTAAGGATATTTTGGATAAGTCTAATGCCAAGTACAAGCAACCTCATGATCAACACCAGTTGCCACACAAGTTTCAAGTGGGAGATAAATTTTGGTTGCACTTGCAGAAAGAATGCCTTACAAGACCCCATCAGAATATTATTCCACTCCGATATGGACCTTATACCATCACCAAGGATGTGGGTGACAATTCTTTTGAGCTCAACATTTCCCCCTTCCTTGTCTTGCACCCAGTGTTTAATGTGGACCTCCTTCGACCATACTTTCCACCATTATTGGACACCTCAGAGGTAGAAGAATAGTTAAGACTGACATAGATCAACCCTAACTAATGGAACATGCATCCATTGATCAAATCATGGACACACAGTTCAAGGGAGCTTGCCAACATAATTTTCATCTTTATCGTGTTGTCAAAGCAGGGCAGCTCTTACACCAAGGCAAGTGGCTCACCCGGGGTCAAATTTAGCAGAAATATACTCATCAGATGGGGGAACTCAATGCAATGGAGACCATTTCTTCCTAAGGGGGTAGGATTGATCCAGGTGGATATTGGTGGCCACCCACCTATTCCAACTAGCTCACATACATGTCATCTTGGCAGTTTCAGTTTTCATCTTGGTATTTTTTTTCTAGCTTTTTGGGTCCTAAACTTATGGGGTCGTTTTGAGGCCCTAAACAACAATTTTTGTGATCGACACAGTCACATTGTAGTCAAAGTCAAAGTGGGATGACATAATGTGTATTCATCAGATAGAACTTTCCAATGGGCTATTGTGTGCCTAAAACAAAGATCATATGCAAAAGTTATAAACCCAAGAAGTTGATGTACCAACTTACCCCAACAGGGCCCACATGACTTTTGGTGCTTCATCTCTTAGGGTTAGGCTTTTAGATGTCTAGGGTTTTGGCATTCATGTTTGATGTAAAAATGCCTTTGGAGCCTTATTGTACTCATCTTCTTGCGAATGAGTGCAGTCATCGCATCTCTTCTCACAAATAATCCCCCACCATTCTAGCAAGCTTGTTTTAGTATGAATTTTACAGTTTCAACATATTTCTTTATTGAATAGAAACCAAGTTTTATTGTATATTTGTCATTGTTCATTGTACCTTTTGTTAATAATAAAGATATGTATTCATTTCGTTCTTCTCATAAAATTTGGATCAGTTATTGCACATGAGAATGTCAAGGAGGTCATAGTACAAATACTCTAGTAGGTTCATAGTGCAACACTTAGACATTGTGGATGTTCTCCTTGACAAAGAAAGGATGATGGAAATAGTAGTGAGGAAAGGGTGGACACTTTCCTTAGTATTTAGAGTTGGATGGAGTGACATATATGTGGACATAAAATACTAAGTTCAGGCATGAGGAAATACATTTTCATGAGTTGGGTGCGATGATTGGACTAGCTACCCAATCAGTCCAAGGCATGGGGGAATTCAATGTGTGGATACATGGAAGAGATGGTTTAAGTATGGATGAAACAGTAAGAACATAAGAGTTCAACACTTAGAAATTTTTGAAGTTTTGATTAAGTTTGCAACAACGCTTGTGGTGAAAACAACAACAAAACAGAGTGTGATCATCAACTTAGACATTGTGGAAATATTTGGGGACGAGACATCCTTCCATTGTATCAGACAGATTGGTCACACAAAAATTTGGGCAGAGGGAAGTGTGGATGGTCTCACAGGTTACAGATTATTGTAGTGCAAGTTCGAAACTTGGGCCTTCCACTTCATAAAGAAACTTGGGGTTTCCAACAAAATTAGGTGCGACGGGGGCATGAGTTCATGTAGAGACTTGGAGATCGTAGATTTTGTGGATGTTGTCGAGGACATAAATGACTTGAGGTGTGGGAGGATGTAAGGTACGTGGCTAGAAGGGTGTGGGAACCTTTGCCCAATTTATCAAAGAGACATAATTTGGGGTTTCTCTAGGACCCAAGAGTCACACTAGTTGGGAAAGTGGGTGCCTTGTGTCTACAAACATGCCAAGGGGCTTGCCAAAGAATGAGGAAAATAATGGGGTGTAAGAAACCAAGATAAGAGGTGCACCAAAGATGTTGGGGCACATTGACATGAGGAGCACACCAAGGTTGGGGTGTGTCAATCCCAAGGGACGCGAATGTTGACGAACACATGGGTTTGTTTGGGAGCATTAGGTCCTTGAAGGGGTGTGTTGGTGTGTTGGTCCATGAAGGGGCATGACACACCCAAAGGATGCAATGATTCACAAAGGTGACGTTTGGAGTCCATATAAAAGAACAAGGGTGCACAACCAATAAGGCATGGTGACAAGGAGGAGGACAAGATCAACTCTGAGGTTCTGCAATAAATTTGGACAAGGAGAGGTGAGCTCCTTCAAGGAGCCAAGTCGCTCCACATGGGAGGACTTGTGCTGCCATGAGGCGATTATGTGGACAGAGTTTGGGTGACCTTCTTTGGTTTGATTCTAGCAATAGGCATGGTGAATTTTGAGTTTGGGGAAGTATTTTCATAGCTCTTGGTGAGGCATGATATGATACATAACAATAGGTATGTGTGAAGCCTTGTGATAGAGAAGAGATGGTGAGTTTGAGGTGGATTCAATATGTTTGGTTTCACCGCATGAGTTGTGAAATTTGTTATGACATGAGATTCTTGGTGTGATGGATCTATGTATGAGTGTCTTGGTGAGGTGAGGCAAGTCGTGTGAATGTGCCAAGCTGTAAACTAAGCTAGTAATTCTCATATTGTAACTATTTTGCAATAATAAGACTTTGTTGGGTGTTAGGCATGTCTTTTTCCACCCACACTATATATGTGTGCCTCTTGTTTTTTCACAAGTGTTCTCTTTGTTCATGGATGTATGCTTAAGTGACTAAGTGTTAAAGTTGTTAACAAATTGTCTAAATATACAAGTGAGTTTCACTAGAGTAGGAGTGTGGCTCATCCATAGCCTAGAACGGAGTATGGGTATGCTCTAGGTGAAGAGGCGTAGTCTATATGAAGTATCCTTGGTGTTGCCAAGCATCCAAGTGAGAAATTTTGTGGTTCCACACACCCTCAAGAGGTGCATGATCGCAAGATTTTGGCATGCATCATGTGGGAACATGACACATCATTCCAAAGGACAACCTTTGCAAATGGTGAAAAAAACAATCTAAATGCATGATCTTAATTAGGTTATACAAAATGCTAAAGCTTCATAGTTGATTCAATCATAAACATCAAATAAAAAAACTCTGAAATAATAACACAATATTGATTAAAAATTGAACCATAAAGAATCATTATACACATTTCCAAATCCATGTATATGTATTCAAAATTGGACAATTTGTACATTTTTTACAAAATGGCATGTGGTTCCCAAGATACACAATGACATCTCAAGCCCAAACAAAAAAGAATGGAAGCTCATGTACTAGATACAAAGGGGAACCTCATGCCCAAAATGGCATGTTATGGCCAAGACACATAATGGATTTCTCATTGACCCCCATCACCCTTGCCACTACTAGGTGCATCCCCGAAGATGTTTTCCATCCTGTTAGATTTGAAGGAAACTCAATTCTTCTTATGTATAATAGTTGTTCATATTTTTGGAGACTAGGAAAAGAAACAACATTCTTATAATTTTTTTCCACAATTCTTTTAGTTGACACACTTACAAAATGATACGTTATAGTTCAATATAACAAAACTCACCACAAATGAGAGTGCAAGTCATGAGGGTGTTTCCCTTCTTCACGACCCTAACCACTCTATGGTGCCTCCCTGTAGTAGTTACAAATATCAAATCATGTGATTTAATCAAAATGCCTAATATCAATTCCATTCATGCTAGATAATTTTTTTATCAATAGATGATGTCACTGTTAATAAGCTATCAAATAGATAAATCAAATGGATAAACTACTCTAAGGAAACAACTGGTGTAGGTTTGATGAGTTCAACCATAGTGTATGAAAGAAGGGGGGTTGTAGTAGGGTAAATTGGTGTAGGGTGGATGGATACTACCAAAATGGATTTAACATGGGGGGCTATATAAGGGAAATGGTGGACTGGAGCATGGTAGACTAGTGTAGGGAAGGTGGGTGATTAGGGTGGGTGGTGTTAAATCCTCGTTGGATATAGGATCATACAAAGTACCATGGGGTGGGGGATGGAATCTTGGGTGTTGGGGTAAGGTGGACAATGAATGGACCCACCCTTTAATGTGGGATGTATGGTGTAGGTGTAATATGAACAAGAAAACATGGTAATGGTGAATGAACAAGGAATAATGGTTCTTAAATACACATTTATACTATTTGATTAGTACAAAATCATGAAAATCAACCAAAATAATATTACAAATTTCACATTAAAAAAATATTTAACTTGACACATGAAACTTGAGAATGGGGTGATCTCTTGAACCCAGGTGGAGATAGTTGATCTATGTCTCAAGTTGCAATATGTAGAAACACAACAACATTATAATTGATTTCTCATAAATAACTTGGACATTTGCAAAAAAAAAAACTTATAAAGCTTACTAAGTTGACTATGTTCATGACTATGTTCAAATGGTTTAGAAGTTTCTAAGATATCAAGAGCCAAAGTTAAGGGTTTAATATTCTATTACATTAGGGGAGAACTAGTTATTTTCACCTCAACTCACACCTATCTTTTACTACATAGGCACCAGTATTGTGATGTGGCCTACCATTCACACTTGAAACTTCTTATAATTATATGATTGAGCTATGTACACATTGTTATCACTCCGTAATTTCCATAGGTTGTAGAAGAAAAGACAGAGGTAACTACCAAACCACTTTGAAAGCTAGGATCTAGCGCTGTCAGCTTCAGAGAGGGATCTCTCTATAAGATTTAGATTTGTTTGATTTTTAAAATGTTAGGCTAGTTATGAAAATTCAAGTTTTTTTTGTTTGCTTGTTATAATTGGATGAAATGATACTTAAATTTCCATTGGGCTATGGGGTCTATATTTAAAGATGAGGATTAGTTTCAGATTTTTATAAGGTTGTCTTCACAAGGCAGGGTAGTAAGACTGTTGGATCTATTTGAATCAAATGAAATGAATAAGAGGGAAAATAGGGGAAGTCCACTAAGCAGAGGAGTAGTTAAGAATTCCTTCACTTAGTTTCAGATGAACAACATTAAGATCATTAAAATACTAGATACAAAGAATAATGAAATAAATTATGCTCTTTAGAATTTATTTTAATGATTAGAATTAGAATAACATGCTATGATTACAGAGAATGAAAAAACATTTAACAGAGACAGAAATCACATCACCAACAATCTGACACAAGAATCTTGTGAATAATCCTCTTTTATTATTGGTCAATCCTTTGAAACAATTACAAAATAGCTCCTGGGTGAAAAAAATCAACCCATAATACTTCGAAGAGAGAAGTATTTATAAAAGTATTTACATTAGATCCTGTCATAAATGACCAGGATATTATGGAGGAATATCTAACTAACAAGATCTCTAAAATACAAAATGTAGGGATTTGTTGATTTGCTCAGATCCCTTGTGCTGATTTGGTGGATGTGGTTCGTGACTCATATCTTTGACTTTGGTTGGCTGCTCCATGTTGACAAGAACATTAAAATTGTCTCTACTTAAGTAAAGAACATAGATCTTCCCACCTCTTTTTACCTGGGATGGAAATCTTGGGTAATTTCCTGTATATCTCATACATTTTTGTATACTTGGAAAAGGTAGGCTTAGTGATGAAGATATGCTTAATCTCATGTTGAATACTCAAGTTTAATGTAGCATTTCTAGGAAAGCTTTACTAGTAATGATTCCTTGTATCCCTGCAAAATTTGAACTGTCCTTTCCCACTGTGCTCATTTTCTTCTTGTAATCAGTGAGAGTGATCAATTTGTCATTAAGTACTAACAAGCCAGGAAGCCCTTTCTCGTGTAGCACCTCAAACTTACTAAAGAATCTCTCACACCTATGTCCATCACCAGCTACAACATCAATCCTTTCTTGGTTAGGACCTTCTTGATCTCAAGGATGGTCTTTGTTCTGTCCTCAATTTCTAGTTCTTCTAACTCTTGCTTGTTTTTGGAGTTTAGAAATCTGATGAATTCAATGGCCTCTATGGGTCTTTCTCCTAATTCTTCTTTGATGATCTCAATTTCTCCTTTGGCCTTCTGTACTAAATCATGTTGTTCAAAGATGATCTGTATGGATGTCCAGATTTGTGACATTGATTTGTTGATATCTACCCAAATATTTTCCTTAGCTTGGGCTAAGGTTTTTTCCCTGGTAGTCTCTTTCTCTAATTGTTGTAATTGTTGGCTAAGCCTTTGAGACTTATGCATTTACTCTTGGTGACTGGCTTGAAACATTGACTTCAACTCCTGCAAGTTCTTTACCTCTTCCTACTATTTTTTTATCTCTTCCCCTTGGATGGACATGTTCTCGATGCATTTTACAAGTTTGTCAGATGCATCTGAATCATGTAATGGGATTGCTGATGGAATTTATGCTGATGTGGATGCTTATGTTGTTTGGATTCTTGTCAGAGGGACTGCCTCCAATGGGATCACGACCATCTGCACATTCTGTTCTTTTTCCTTTATCAATTTATCCATTTCTGCTTCCATTTCTCTTATTTGTGCATTATGTTCCATGATTAGCTTCATCATTTCTTCTTTGTGGCCTTTAGTATCAACCACTTCTTTGGCTTGTGAATTTTCTGTAGCTAGAAGCTTCAGCTACTTTCTCAGAGATGCTATATCAACATTCTTCTTTTTTAACAATTCCTCTACTTCCTTGACATTTGTTGGGTCATACCCAATCTTCATCACCAAATCCTCTAATGATTTGATTTTGTTGTCCTTGGACAAAGAAGAGATCTTCTCTAGATTTAATTGGGACTGAATATTAATTAGGGATACCTGCAACTTTGAAGTAGTCATTGAGGTATTTTTCAAGGTACAGAATACCATCTCTCTTGTCTACCTATGCATATCCATCTGGTCCATTGGATGGACATCTTTTACATCAAACTCAAAGGAAGTCTTCTTGTAGTCTGCAACTGTTTTAGGATGGGGAACTTGTGCTTGTAGGAATGCCATTTGCATTCTTCCTCTTTCTGTGTCAAAGGATGATAAAATTCTATGTTGAGCAGTGGAGGTATGCTTCTAGAACTGAGCATAGGTGCTATTATTGAGGAGCTCATTTCTTTGCTTGATCTGTTTATACTTGTAAAAAATGTTTGAATCTTTTTTCCCATGAGTGGATTCAGCTTCCATAGTAGTGTCTTGGTGTATTTGAGATGTTGGTGATGATGTAGACACTATAAATTGACTGTCTGAGTGGGCTAAAGAGTGGGGTCCCTCCAAGACTATGGTCGACTGCATTTCTCCTTACTTGAGAAAATATGGTGCATGATTGGTCCTGGCCCTCTTTCTGTAAACTTGGAAATCCTCAGCTGATACCTCTGTGACAGTAGTAAAAACCTCCTTTCTTGATCTCTTCTCTACTTTCTTTTGAGGTGTGTTAGTATGTGAAGCAGTTACAGGGACAAGCTTCTCCTCTGGTTCTTGCAATGTGTTCTCCTGCCATTATGTCTAGTTCATGTATTTCTCCACCTTTGGCTTCTGTGTGTGAGAATAAGTCGTGCTCCTTTGTTTGACTCTGAGTTCATGGATGACACCAAATGGGTCATATTCCCAAGTGGAACTCAAAGTAAACCTCATCTGTTTCAAGAGGTTATCTGGTTCTTCTCCTACTGATCTGGTGTTGCATATGAAAGGGCCAATATGAGTCTTGATTCTAAGTTGTTGCTTTTTCTTTGCTGCAACAAAGTGGATGTCATCTGAATTCACCATTTACCTTATATATTCTAATGCAAAAATCCTCACATCAAGGTTTTTGGGAAATCTGTAAGGTGGCATCTCACACCCATATACTCTTATCTCTGTGTGGTTTTGGTATAAGTACCAATCCCCTGTCTTAGCTTGATCAGAAAGGTGCAAGATTCTCTGCATTTATTGATTGATCCTTGGCTCTATGCTGTTGTTCAACATGAAAACAACTGGGTGAAAGAACTGGTCTATGAAGTCCTTGAAGTTGTATTATGTTGAATTTTTCCTCACCAATGAGGTCCATGAGATCACTAACTATGGGTTTCCTTCCTGGTTTAATTTCTGAAATGCACAGGGAAACTTGTCTAATTGAAAAAATAAGAACATGTAAACCAGAACTGAGGAATATCTGAACATTCCTTTAGTTGGAAATATGAAAAGTTGATCATGAGTGTTATCAGCTAGGAATTGACTGAAATTAAATTTAATTGAGACTCTTTCTTCTGTGGAAAAAATGGATGGAAAACATAGGATGGGCTCATCTACCCATTCATCCGAGTAATAAACTAACATGTAAGAAAGAATGGAAATGATCTGGTTGGCTTTGACAGTGAAGATGGAGGATGAGTAAGGTGGATTTTTCTTGGATAATTGAGCATCCTTAGGGAGAAAAATCTCAAAAATATGGGCTCTATGGGGGAAGGTGATCTTTTGGTACAGGTCATTTAGGGCTTCAATGGAAAACAAGATTGCAGAGTTACTTCTTGGGATTTGTAGAGTATGGTCAATGGCTTCAAACGTGTCTATGAACATGGTTTCGCCATAGGAGGAAACAATGGCCCTTTGGCTGGGTGAATAACAAGCTTGGCATCTGAGGGAAAATTCAGGAAAATGATGGGTTTGGGGGAACATGTACAGAGGTAAATTGGACTTCTAGAGTCCAATTTCATCACTCTGGTCCAGAAATATGTCTTTGCGCCATGAGTGAAATTCGAAGAAGTTGAATTCGCACCTTGGCTCTATGATTTTATAGTCTTTATCTGCCAAAGGGACGTGATCCAGGTCAAAAGGAGGGGGAAGGATTAGGTTCTCAAAAGTATCAGCAGATTTGGTCTTGGGGGACATAATTTACAGAGCTTAAGGTAAATTAATGGCATAACTATAATTACTCGGGGAAAAATGCCTGCTGATGGTGAGAGGTTGTGGCAGTTTAGCTCGGCAACTTGATTCGACGCGGTGTCCACGGTGTTTGTATCAGAAAATGGTGTTATAGGGTGATGAAATGAGGTTTTACAATATGTTGGAGGTGTCTGTTATGGCGCAGGGTTGTGATTGGGCTGTTAATGGTCACGAGGAGTGTTTTAATTGGGTAACAGATATGTATGATGGGACAGATGGCGGGTAGAAATAGGGTTATGGTGGCAAAGTGAGGTGAGTGGTATTGGATGGTGGTTTGGGTAGATTTTGAAGGGGGGGGGGTGGTAGGTTGTAAGTGAAAATAGGAGAGGGGGGTCCAAAATGTTGTGGACGCACCACGTTAGGTGGGACCGACGTGGGGGAAACCACTTTTTGGACACCCCCCCACCGTTAAAGGCAGAAAGGTCAAAGGGGGGGGGGGTCCGAAAATCACTGAGGACTATTGATCTATGAGGTGATGGGTGTTGCCGATGTAGATCTGTATGAGAGTTAAACACTACAAGACAAAACGTATTGTCCCTTATCAAACTTAGGATAAAAATAATACGTTGGGTAGCACTAAGCTTACTTTTTCCACTTTACACCATGACTTTATTTTTCTAAGCTACAATAATAAAATTTAATCAAACAAGGGGTATTTTGACATCCCCTTTTAATTTTTCTTGAAACCAAAAACACTAACCTATCTCCTAACCTAGGCATATAACATTATTAATCCAACTTGGACTCTTAGATTAATGATTTCTCTATCCTAACTACTTTGGACAAGATTAAGAAGTTTGACCAAACTTATTCTCTAACCTATAAACACAAATTCAAAAAGTTTGATCATTATTAGACAATATGATTCAAACTAAATTTATTTTGATGGGGTTTTCTTATTTTTCTCTTTTTCTATTTTTTCTTTTCTTTTTGTTGTATTTTCTTTCTCTTATCTTTTCTTTCATACCCTCTTTTCATTTTTTTTCTCTTTTTCTCTCTCTTTTTTTTTAATCATTTGTAGAATGAAATATTATTTATAATGAAATATGATTGGAGGAATAAATTTCAATCATGAGGTGATTCTATGAAATATAGGGTTATAACAGTGGCTCCACTTGGGGATGGTGCTCTCCTTGTGAGGTGTCAAGAACCAGCTATCAGTTTCTTTGAATCATCTTCTCCAGTACTTTCTGCATTTGATTAGTTTTTTTGTAGATGTAAATATGGTGACAAGTGAGGAGGGGCTTAGGGCCTTCTCTTTGGGCTTCAACCTCTAATAAAAGTCACCCACTCATGATAGAAAAAAGTAAAATGGTATTTACAATGAACTACGTGAGGAAAAGCTTTCATTCCTGTGAAACATAGTGCTTGAGCATTCTTTCATTGACAGGTCCTCCTGGCAGGTCTTCTCCATTCATATCCTTGATAAAAACTACATTACTTCCTCTGTAAGCATGGACTGTGAATGGACCTTTCCATAAATTCTCAAATTTTCCATGCTTTCCCTTCTCTTCATTCCTTGAGTCGCATTTCAGTACTTTGTCTCCTATATGGAAGTCATCAGCCTTGGTCCTTCTATCATAGATCTTCTTGATATTTTCCTGGATCACTTGAGTTTTGTTGTAGACCTCTTCTCTAGACTGTTGCAGTTGTATGGTCTGATTAATTATTCTCTAGATGTCATTTGGTTCTACGTGTACTTCTTGCAGTAATTTCATGACAGGGACACCTAAATAAGTGGGAAAGACAACATCCATTCCATAGACCAACTGGTATGGGGACATGCCAATTGACCTCTTTGTAGTAAATATGTCTTCCCATAGTGCATTTACCATCTTGTTGTGCCATGAATTTTTGTTGTCCTACAACAAATTTTTGAAGATGTTGAACAGACTCTTGTTTGAATACTCTGCCAATCCATTCTCCTAATGGTAATAGGAAGTAGAGTGTCCTAAAGTGATCTGATATTTACTGAAGAATTCTACCATCTTCTTTGATTTGAATGTTGATGTGTTGTCAGTGATGATTTTCCTGGGACATCCAAATCTTGAAAGATTGTTAGTTTCCAAAAAATTAATGATCAGAACATCAGTGGATTGCCTTGTGGGTACAATTTCAATCCACTTGGTGAAATAATCAATGGCTGTGAGAATCCATTTGTGCTGGCCTAATGATGGTGGATGGATTTCTCCAATGAAATCCAAACCCCATTGTTGAAAAGGAGTTTCAACTGAAATTGGTTTCAAGGGTAAATGAAAAAATTTCCTTTTTCCTTCAGAGATTTGAAAGATATGACATGAGGTCACTTTCTTGTGGACATCTGCAAATAAAGTTGGCCAGTAGAAACCAAATCTTAGAATTTTGTTGGCAGTGGTCTTCTTGTTCAAATTTCCACCACAATCTCCTTCATGAAATTCCTGCAAAGCTTTATAAACCTCATCTTTCAACAAACAGTTTAGTAGAATCCCTCCAACATCTTTCTAATCCAAATTTCCATTTAAAATAAAATACTTTGTATCTTTGAGTTTAAGAAATCTATCCTTAGTATTGTTTAAACAAGGAGGAGCTTGTAAATGATGTAAAACAAAAATTAGTTTTGCATACCAGGGAGAGGTTGATAAAACCTCTTTAACTTGTGGAGTCTCCTGCTCTTCTTGTTCATCCACTACAGCTAGAAAATTAATATCCAAAGAATGAAAATTGGACTCATCCATCAATTTAGCTAATACTTGACCCTTAATGAGATTGGCTGGTTTGATCTCCATATCATACTCAAGGATAACAACAATCCATTTACCCATTTTTCCATCAGGACTGTCTTGGGTCAGAATATCTTTTACCACAGAATTGGGGACATAAGAAATAATGTGTGAGTGGAGAATATATACCCTGAAGTCTTTGATTGCTTTCACCAAAGAAAAAGATTGCTTTTCCATGATGTTATAATTCAGTGCAACATCTCTCAAGGATTTACTGAAGAAAGCAATAGGTTGTTCATGGCCTTCATTGTTCTTCTGCAAAAGAACTGTTGTAATAGTATGCTCAGAGGCAAAAGAGAATAAGAGGAAATATTTTGTGTAATCAGGGCTGATAAGCACAAGGGCTTCTGTTAAGGCTTGTTTCACCTGATCATAGGAATGTTTTGCATTTATTTTTGTGTATTTTTTCAACATATTTGTTATATTTCTGAGAAGTTCTGCCAAGTTATGGATAAATCTTCTTACAAAGTTTATTTTGCCAATGAAAGACTGTAATTCTTTTATGTTTCTGGGATGATCTATTTTTTTAATGGATTCAATTCTGCTAGAATCAATTTTAATTCCATCTTTTGATATGATATGTCCTAATAGTTTACCTTCTTCTAGACTAAATAATGTTTTCTTTGGATTAAGTGAAATTCCAAATCTTCTACATTTTTCAAAAACTCTTCTAAGGTGGAGTAAGTGTTCTTCATCTATTTTTGAAAAAATAGTGATATCATCTAGGTATATCACAATGAATATTCCAAGTTCATCCACAAAAGAAATATCCATTGCTCTCTAAAATGTAGCACCAACATTCATTAAACCAAAAGACTTTTTCACATACATGAAATTGCCACAAGGTGTAGTAAATGGTGTTTTCTCTTAATCATCAGGATGGAATAAAACTTTGTTGTAACCAGAAAAACCATCTAATAGAGAAATTCTACTGGACCCAACTACCTTCTACAAAATATGGTCCATTTTGGGCAAGGGATAGTTGTCTTTGAGAGAGACTTTATTAAGGTTTCTGAAATCAATGCACAGTCTGATTTATCCACTCTTCTTCCTAGTTGGAACTAAATTGGATACCCATTTAGAAAATCTTAATGGGACAATGATTTTAGCATCGTACATTTTTTTTATTTCCTTTTCAATCAGAGGCAACAACTTTGGGTTAATTCTACTAATTTTTTGTTTGAAAGGATTTTGATCTTATTTTATGGGAATTTTATGATCTATAATGCTAGTATCATAAGATTTTAGATCTTCATAGCTCCATGCAAAAACATCTATAAATTCTTTGAACAATTCTATATATTTTTGTTTTTGAGCAGGAGGTAAAGATTTTGATTGTTTAATCATCTTTGGTTATTTTCCATTTCCTATGTTTCAATCTTCAACTTCCTTTCCAGTAGGTTCAATTTTAGGTTTTTTAGCCACATCGTCAAAATCAAACAACTCTTCCAAAGGGACTAATCCTCTAGGAAAAATATTATCTTTCAATTGCAAAATGTCTAGATCTTCTTTCTTTTTATTTATTTATTTTAAACCTATCTTATTTACATTTTTTTTTTCATCATCACTATCAACATCTATATTGGCACATTCAAACTCATTCTTTGATTGCAAAAAACTTTCAATCTGTTCATCATTTCCAAAAACTTTCCAATATATGATGTTGTCTAGGACAACAGGTCTGCACTTCACTTCTATTGTATACTGGTGATTAGGATGAAATGGTATCTTACAAGTAGTTGTTGAGGTTGCCATACCATAAGCAAGAATGTTTTGGTCTCTGGGAATGGCTTGCAAATCATATCCAGTAAAGCACTGCAGGAAATCTAGAACAACATTTATGTAGGCTCTCAATATTGGGTGTTTAGCAGAGTATTCACCTTTGATCTGTTTTATTATGAGTTTAGAATCGACCCTAATTGAAATTCTCTTAGCACCAAGATTTTTTAACAATTGTAAGCCTAGCATTAAGGCTTCATATTCAACTATATTGTTGGTACATTGAAAATTTAACTTGTAGGAATGACTTTCTGTATGTCTTGTTTTTGGATTTGAAACCCACACACCAGCTCCTGATCCTTCCTTACTAACAGTGACATCAAAGTCTAAACTCCATAGAGGTTCTTTTGGTTCATCCGATTTTTCCATTACTGTTTTGTCTTCTTCAAGGGTTGTTTTGTTTTCCTCCAAGTTATAAACATCATCCTCCATATTGGGACTTTGTATTTCCATGTCTCCATCATTGTATAAAATAAAATAATCAAGGTATGAATGAACATAATATAAGGGATAATTATGTGTTTTATCCTTACTACTGACCATGTATTTCATCAGTGTCTCCCTATATAATCTCCTATGTTGACCACATAATGGGATGGTAGCATAAGACATGTCTAGTTGAAGGGTACCTTGTAACTTGGCTCCCCATGAGAGCGACAGTAACATGCCATACTTAGGAGGTATGTCTGCAACAACTATTTCCATTACCATGCTCTTGATTGGGATTTGTGCTAAAGTAACACACAAATATTTGATAAGACCTATGCATTTTACTTTACTTGAATCAAAAGAATATAAATCCTTGTATGGTATAGTGATTTCAAGTCCTAAATTTTCCATCACAGCCTTAGGCATCAGGTTCTGGGAAGCACCAGAGTCCATCATGGCATTGTGCAAATTTTTATCATGAATGTTTAAACTGATGTAAAAAGGAGGAACAACACCACTTTCAGATTTTCCATCAGATTCAGGCCCAAACAATAACTTTGGTTGATCATCAACAATATTTATTGTATCTGTACCTACCTCTATGTTCAAAGCTTTCATTACTTGTGATTTGTAAGCATTCTTATTCATCAACTCTGTTAGAGGAATGGGTATCTTGAGTTTTTCGAATTCACTTTAAAAGTTGAACAAGGTTTGAGTCTTATTTTTGTTAGAGGGATCTGATTTCTCAACCACATTCTTCTGTGAAGTATCTTTGGGCTAGATGGTAGAGGGAACATCAGTTTGATATATTTTTGAGACAGAATCAAATGTTCTTTTGGTTGTGGCTTCTGAGTTTTTCTTAGGGGGAATGTCAGGAACTTTCTTGGCAGGTGTTTCAACTGTCTTTTTATTGTCAGAAGCTTTCTTAGTTGGGTTATCATTATCCTTCTTACTTCTGAAGTTGTACTACCTATGAACTTCCATAATTTCATTTTCAAAAGCCTGTTGTTTTGATTCTTCCTCATCAACTTCAATTTGTGAAAGAAGGAAAAGATATTGTTCTTCTTGGGTAAGAAAAATAGAATCATTATAATTTATTACCATTAGATTAATGTGAACATCATCAAGTCCCTCAATTGTTTCTTCCCCTTCTTGAGCATAATTTTATTGAAAAGGGGGCCTAATATTTTGATCTGGGCCTCTTTGTTCTCCTTTTTCTCTTGGTTCTCTTTGTCTGATTTGTGGTGGACTTCTCCTAAAATTAGAATTTTTGATTTGGGGACCAGGTTGATTTTCTCTTGGTAGATTCCTATCAGTGATGTCTAATCTTTCCATCATCTTTTCCATGGTTCTGACTAAGGAGTCTATTTTAGCATCAGCAAAAGAAGTAGATGGTTCATCTTTGATAGTTACTCTCCTCTATGTTCTTTGTCTAGATCTCTTAGCTAATAGATTTGCCTCTACACTCACATCAAATCTTTTCATTTCTTCCAAAGTTGCAAGGTTTCTCTCTCTCAATTGATAGGACATGTTAGCATTAAAACCATCAGGGAATTTGATCAAAGATAAGCCTTGAGGAGGTTTAATGTTTGTTGGAATTGCATTGTAAATATTGTTAAATCTAATGCAATAATCATGTACACTTTCCCCTTGGTTTCTTTTAATACTTTCATATTCAGATAATATTTGAAGTGGATTTTTCTTGACTTCCCATCTATTGAGAAATGATTGGTGAAATGCAGTAATATCATTAAGGCTAGTAGCTGGTAAGGCTTTGAACCATTTCCTAACTTCTCCATTTAAGCTTTGGGGAAACAATATCATTTTGACATCTTCCTCATATACTTCTTCCAGGTTAAAGAATTCATTCATCTTGTCAACATGTTGTTGTGCAGTCATGCTTCAGTGCCATCAAACTAAGGAATCCTAGTTTGATAATCCTAGGGCATATTGTGTAAGGGAGCAACCAAAACGAGGGGATCATATCTTGCTGCCATGATTAGTGGAGGAGGATGGATAGCAGGAACTCCTGTGACAGGATGAATCACAACCTGTAAAGTTGTTGGAGAAGTGGTGGAAGATATAGAAGAAGCAGGGATAGAAGATATAGGATGAACTAGTTGAGGATTGATGGATGATGTAGAGATGGATAGGGCATAAATCTCAATAGACTATTGAATGTAGGCTTTATGAAAATCTCGATCAAAGTCTATGGCTAGATCTTGTAACTTCTCAAAATCTTGATGGATTTGTTGATCAAGATCTGATCTAGGAGAGTGTCTTTCAGGTGTTTTAGGTTGAAGGATAGCTTGATCTAGAACTGTTTCATCTACAAAGATATCATATTTGGTTTTGAATAGGCTATGCTCAAATGGTAGATCAAACTAGATATCTTGTATTGTGACAAACTTCTCTAGAAGAGAGGTTGCCTTGGGAAGAGGACTACTACTCCCTTGACTTTCTGCTGAACTTCTTTTTCTAATCAACTTTTCAGGGTTATCTACTACTTTTACAGGTTCTGGATCTGGATGGGATCTGGTGTGGATTCTTTTTGGAGCCAGAACTTAAACTTTGAAAATCCTAATTAATTATTTACAAATTTTAACAACCTCCGAACATTTATTTCTTGAAAGTGTAGATCTTTGATTGTCAAGAAATAAAGTTTTCTTATTTAGGTAAGATAATTCATAAAGTTGGAAAATTTGTTCAATCCCCAGTATGGTCGCCACTATGTTATAACTTCGTAATTTCCAGAGGTTGTAGAAGAAAAGACAGAGGTAACTACCAAACCACTTTGAAAGCTAGGATCTAGCCCTGCCAGCTTCAGAGAGGGATTTCTCTATAAGATTTACATTTGTTTGAGTTTTAAAATGTTAGGCTAGTTATGACAGTTCGAGTTTTGTTTGTTTGTTTGTTATAATTTTATGAAAGGATAATTAAATTTCCATTGGGCTATGGGGTCTATATTTAAAGATGAGGATCAGTTTCAGATTTTTATAAGGTTGTCTCTACAGGGAAGGGTAGTAAGACCGTTGGATGTATTTGAATAAAATAAAATGAATAAGAGGGAAAAGAAGGGAAGTCCACTAAGAAGAAGAGCAGTTAAGAATTCCTTCACTCAGTTTCAGATGAACAACATAAAGATCATTAAAAAACTAGATACAAAGTATAATGAAATAAATTATGTTCTTTAGAATTTCTTTTAATGATTAGAATTAGAATAACATGCAATGATTACAAAGAATGAAAAAACATTTAACAGAGAGGGAAAGCAAATCACCAACAATCTGACACAAGAATCCTGTGAATAAACCTCTTTTATTACTGGTCGATCCTTTGAAAAAATTACACAATATCTCCTAGGTGCAAAAAATAAACCCATTGTTGAGTACATTTTTATGCTTCTTTTCACTTTATAAACTATACTTTTGCCTCCAAAACCATCCATTTTGCCTCCATATCATTCCATATTTTCCATAAAAACAGCTTATGCAAGGTACATTTATCATTCTTTAGCTTAAGAACTGAATTTTCAAATTTTTGGCATTAAAATTAAAATTTTATCAGAAATTATAGGATTTGACTAAATCCTGTAAGTGCTCCTAGGTTCGTGTACTTGCAGGACAGTTGGGCGAAATATGAGACTTGGGTCATGATCCTTGATGTACAAGGATGTATGATTACCTATCAGCTTCGAGATCTGAGCTTTCCAGCTGTCTGGTCAATGCTAGTCAAACAAGGCCACTTCAGCAGAAAATACCATGTTTTAGTATAAAATCATGGACAAATTTAGATTTTCTTGGGATTTGTTCATATTTTATGGATCTGAAGGGGGTATTCGACCTTCCTATCATATTTTATGGATCTGATCATGATCTTTAGGAGATTTATTAGCATTATTAGTTTCAAAACTCTTGTATAAATACTCTAAGACATAGACTAGTATGACACCCTTGATGTGAATGAAGAAACTTTGGAATTTTCAATCCTGAGATCAGTTCTGCGTTTTTATTCTTGATAATGTCTATGAGATGATGATGTGAATGCTGTCAGAAGTTCCTTCTTAGATGAGACGACTCAAGTGTACAAGTGAAGCATTGGAGGGGCCCCTTTGCCAAACTAGTACACTCTTCCTTTATGTTCTTTTCAAGTAATCTTTGATACATGTTTTAGATCAGATCTTGCTGTAGATGATTTTTATTCATATCTTTGTTGTAGTTAGATGAATTCCATAGTTAAGTAATATGCTTAATGTTTCAAAGCCTTACTCATGTTGTGAATGATTTCTTGAATAAGAATTAAATGTGTGGTTTGCTTTCAAGCATTAGGATGATCATAAATGCTTTTTGAGTTATTTACGCTTTCAATACTTTTTATTTAACAAAAATTGGTGAAGATTGCTAATGAATGAAAGAAAACAATGAATGCATATCTTGAATAAGAGTTTTGTCCTTCTAGCATTGATAAGCCTCTGAGCTAGTTTTTGAATGTCTCTTTGAATGTTTACTGTTGATCAAATGCCCTTTAGGAAACAATTGTTGATTACTGTCGTGAGATCTATGAAAAGGACTTATGAACAGAAGCTTAGCATCTCCTCCATATTCAGTTCTTAGAATAGGTTTTGGTTTATTCCCATTGAAAGAATAAAAGTTATCTCTAAGTCCATATATTTTGGATGTGCCTCTAAGTCTTACAAACACCGGATTGACAATGATTTTCACTCTAATTTACATCAGTAGATTGGAGCCTAACACCTATAATACTTAGAAGAGAGAAGTATTTATAAAACTATTTACATCAGATCCTGTCATAAATGACCTATATATTATGGAGGAATGTCTAACTAACTAGATCTCTAAAACACAAAATATAGGTATTTGTTGATTTTCTCAGATCCCTTGTGCTGATTTGGTGGAAGTTGTTGGTGACTCATGTCTTTGACTTTGACTGGATGCTCCATGCTGACTAGAACATCAAAACTGTCTCTACTCAAGTAAAGCACATAGATCTTCCCACCCCTTTTTACCTGGGATGGAAATCTTGAGTAATTTCCTATATATCTCATTCATTTATGTATACTTGGCAAAGGTAGGCTTAGTGATGAAGATATGCTTAATCTCATGCTGAATACTCAATTCTAATTGTAGTGTTTCCATGAAAGCTTTACCAGTAATGATTCTCTGTATCCCTGCGAACTTTGAACTGTCCTTTACCACTGTGCTCATTTTTTGCTTGTAATCAGACAGAGTGATCAATTTTTCATTCAGTACTAACAAGCCAAGAAGCCCTTTCTTGTGTAGCACCTCAAACTTACTAAAGAATATCTGCACACTTATGTCCATCACTTGATCTTTTTCTTCCAACTTCAACATCAATCCTTTCTTGCTCAGGACCTTCTTGATCTCAAGGATGGTCTCTGTTCTACCCTCAATTTCTAGTTCTTTTGACTCCTGCTTGTTTTTGGAGTTTAGAAATCTGATGAGTTCAGTGGCCTCTACGAGTCTTTCTCCTAATTCTTCTTTGATGATCTCAATTGCTCCTCTAGCCTTCTGTACTAACTCATGTTGTTCAAAGATGATCTGTATGGATGGCCAGATTTATGACATTGATTTACTAATATCTACCCAAATATTTTCCTGAACTTGGGCTAAGGTTTTTGCCATGACAGTCTCTTTCTATAATTGTTGTAACTGTTGACGAAGCCTTTGAGACTTATGCATTTCTGCCTGGTGACTAACCTGGAACATTGAATTCAACTCCTACAAGTTATTTACCTCTTCCTGCAGTTTTCTGATATCTTCCCCTTGGATGGACATGTACTCCATGGATTTTACAAGTTTGTCAGACGCATCTGAAACTTGTACTGGGATTGCCGATGGAATTTATGTTGATGTGGATGATTTTGTTGTTTTGATTCCTGTCAGAGGGACTGCCTCCAATGATATCATGGCCATATGCACATTATGTTCCTTTTCCTTTATCAATTTATCCATTTTTACTTCCATTTCTCTTCTTTGTGCATTTTGTTCCATGATTAGCTTCATCATTTCTTCTTTGTGGCCTTCAGTCTCAACCACTTATTTGGATTGTGAATCTTCTGTAGCTGGAAGATTCAGCTGAATTCTCAGAGATTTTATATAAACATTCTTCTTTTTTAACAATTCCTCTATTTCCTTGACATTTTTTGGGTCATACCCAATCTTCAACACCAATTCCTCTAATGATTTGATTTTGTTGTCCTTGGCCAAAGAAGAGATATTCTCAATATTTAATTGGGACTGAATATTGTTCAGATATACCTGCAACTTTGAAGAATTCATTTAGGTATTTGTCAAGGTAAATAATATCATCTCTCCTGTCTGCCTATGCATATCCATCTGGTCCACTAGATGGACATCTTTTACATCAAACTCAAAGGCAATCTTCTTATAGTCTGTAGTTGTTTCAGGATAGGAAACTTGTGCTTGTAAGAATGCCATTTGCATTATTCTTCTTTATATGTCAAAGGATGACAACAGTCTGTGTTGAGTAGTGGAGGTTTTCTTCCATAACTTAGCATGGGTGCTACTATTGAGGATCTCATTTCTTTGCTTGATCTGTTTATACTTGTCAAAAATGTTTGACTATGTTTTCCCATGAGTGGATTTAGTTGTCATAGTAGTGTCTTGGTGTCTTTTAGATGTTAGTGATGATGTAGACACTACAAACTAACTGTCTGAGTAGGCTTAAGAGTGGGGTCCCTCTAAGACTATGGTGGGATGCATTTCTCCTTCCTTGAGAAAATCTGGTGCATGATTGGTCTTGGCCCTCTTTCTCTAAACTTGGAAATCCTCAGCTAATACCTTTGTGATAGAAGGAGAAACCTCCTTTATTGATCTCTTCTCTACTTGATTTTGGGGTGTGTTAGTATGTGAAGCAGTTACAGGGACAGGTTACTCCTTTGGTTCTTGCAATTTGTTTTGTTGCCACTCTGTCTGGTTCATGTATTTCTCCACCTCTTGCTTCTGTGTGTGAGCATAAGGAGTGATCCTTTGTTTGACTCTAAGTTCATATATGACACCAAATGGGTCATATGCCCAAGTGGAACTTATATTAAACCTCATATGTTTCAAGAGGTTATCTGCTTCTTCTCCTGTTGAAAGGGCCAATCTGAGACTTGATTATAAGTTGTTGATTTTTATTTGTTGCAACAAAGTGGATGTCATGTGAATTCACCATCTGCCTTGTATATTCTAATGTAAAAATCCTCATAGGGAGGTATTTGGGAAATCTGTAAGGTGGCATCTCACACCCGTATACTCTTATCTCTGTGTGGTTTTGGTATAAGTACCAATCCCCTGTCTTAGATTAATCAGAAAGGTGCAAGATTCTCTGAATTTCTTCATTGATCCTTGGCTTTGTGTTGTTGTTCATCATGCAAACAATTGGGTGAAAGAACTGGTCTATGAAGTCCTTGAAGTTGTATTTTGTTGATTTTTTCCTCACCAATGAGGTCCATGAGATCATTGACTGTGGGTTTCCTTCCTAGTTTAATTTTTGAAATGTACAGGGAAACCTATTTGATTGAAAAAATAAGAACATGTAAACCAGAACTGAGGAATATCTGAACATTCCTTCAGTTGGAAATATAAAAGGTTGATCATGAATGTTATCAGCCAGGAATTGACTAAAATTAAATTTAATTGAGACTCTTTCTTCTGTGGAAAAAATGGATAGAAAACCTAGGATAGGCTCATCTACCCATTCTTCTGAGTAATAACCTAATAGGTAAGAAAGCATGGAAATGATCTGGTTGGCTTTGACAGTGAAGATGGAGGATGAGTAAGGTGGATTTTTCTTGGGTAATTGAGCATCATCAGGGAGAAAAATATAAAAAATGTGGTCTCTCTGGGGTAAGGTGAGCTTCGGGTACATGTCATTTAGGGATTCAATGGAAAATGGGATTGCAAAGTCACTTCTTGGTATTTGTAGCATTTGTTCAATGGCTTCAGAGGTGACTATGAACAAGGTTTCGCTAGAGGAGGAAACAATGGCCCTTTGACTGGGTGAATAGCGAGCTTGGCATCTGAGGGAAAATTTGGGAAAATGATGGGTTTGGGGGAACATGTACAGAGGTAAATTGGACTCCCAGAGTCCAATTTCATCGCTCTAGTCTAGAAATATGTATTTGATCCATGAGTACAATTCGAAGAAGTCGAATTCACACCTTGGATCTGTGATTTAATAGTCTTTATCTGCCAGAGGGATGTGATCCAGTTCGACAAGAGGGGGAAGGATTGGATTCTCAGACGTATCGGTAGATTTGGCATTGGGGGCCATAATTTACAGAGCTTAAGGTAAATTAATGGTGGAACTGTAATTACCCAGGGAAAAATGCTTGTTGATGGTGAGAGGTTGTGGCGGTTTAGCTCAGTAGCTTGATTTAGCGCAGTGTCCATGGTGTCTGTATCAAAAAATGGTGTTATGGGGTGATGAAACAGGGCTTTACAGTATGTTGGAGGTGTCTGTTATGGCATGGGGCTGTGTCTGAGTGGTTAACGGTCACGGGGAGTGTTTTAATTAGGTAATAGGTATGTAATATGGGACAGATGGTGGGTAGAAATAAGGTTATGGTGGCAGAGTGAGGTGAGTGGTATTGGATGGTGTTTTGGGTAGATTTGGGAGGGGGGGTAGGTTGTAAGAGGAAATAGGAGAGGGGGGTCTGAAATGCTATGGATGTGCCATGTTAGGTGGGACCGACGCGAGGAAAACCACTTTTCAGACCCCCCCCCCACCGTTAACGGCAGAAAGGTCGGGGGGGTCCAAAAAGCACTAAGGATCGTTGATCTATTAGGTGATGGGTGTCGCTGATGTAGATCTGTATGAGAGTTAAACACTACAAGACAAAACATCTTGTCCGTTATCAAACTTAGGATAAAAATAATGCGCTAAGTAGCGCTAAGCTTACTTTTTCCACTTTACACCATGACTTTATTTCCCTAAGCTACAATAATCAAATTTAATCAAACAAGGGGTATTTTGACACCCCCTTTCAATTTTTCTTGAAACCAAAAACACTAACCTATATCCTAACCTAGGCATCTAACATTATTAATACATCTTAGACTCTTGGATTAATTATTTCTCTATCCTAACTACTTTGGTCAAGATTAAACAATTTGGCCAAACTTATTCTCTAACCTATCAACAAAAATTCAAAAAGTTTGATCATGATTAGACATTATGATTCAAACTAAATTTATTTTGATGGGGTTTTCTGATTTTTCTCTTTTTATATTTTTTCTTTTCTTTTCTTTCTCTTTTCTTTTCTTTCATATCCTCTTTTCATTTTTTTCTCTTTTTTCTTTTTCTTTTTATTTTTCATTTTTTTTTGTAAATTATTTGCGGAATGAAATATTATTTACAATGAAATATTATTTACAATGAAATATGACTCGAGGAAGAAATTCCAATCACCAGGTGATACTATGAAATATATGGTTATAACACACACTATGTAGATTATTGCTCATATTGCAAGGGGAACCACCCCCAAAAAGTCAAGCAATTGATATGAGTGGTCCATTTCCATCTAGAAGTTATGTACATGCATATTAATTTGCAAGGAGAATGTTGCATAGATTAGAGATTTTTTTAACCATGAGAAATCACAATGAATCTCCTTTTACTAAATAAAATATTTTTCTTTCTCTTCCACAACAAAAATGGATTAAAATGAACAAGGTTCCCAGAAACCTAAAACTCTACAACCTGAGGGAGTTTATTTTCTAGGAGAAATACTCTTTAACAATTGGTAGTAGGGATACATTGAGCACAGAATGAATCAAACCATCCTTAGGTAGGGTTGACAAGAGAAAAAAACCATAAAATTTTCTTATGAATTTTAACATGTCACATTGAGAAAAAGGATCATTATGAACAACTAGGTGAGTAACCTATCCAAATAAACCTCTCATGATTAATGACCACAAAAATGATATATTGATCTCTAACATTAGCTTCCACATATTGTAGAACCTCAATAACCAAGATTTCTTCTTAGACTTAAGCATACATAACCTCTAAATAAAAAATCAATATTACTTCTCTTCCACATTAAAATATTATTCAAATTAACAAGGCTCCTAGAAACCTAAGACTCTACAACTTGAGGTTGATTATCTCCTAAGAGAGACATTATTTAAGAAATGGTTGTAGGAATAAGTTGAGCACAAATGAATCAACCCACCCTAGACAAGATTAGCAAGAAAACAAAACCATAAAATATTCTTAATCATTTTAACAAGCCACACTAATGACAATGATGATTCTAAACAACTAGGTGAGTGATTCACCTATCAATAACTAGCTTTGCTTATATATTCATCAATGACCATAAACCAACTTATCAGGGTTGGATAACCCAAAATTTTCCTTTGATTCTAGGGATGAAAATGATCTCCTTGATCGTTTTTCATATATGTCATTGAACAAGATAATACTTTTCCTATAAAACCTAAGGTCGCAGATAACTTATGTGTATTTCACAATAAGATTCCACTAGATACAATGTTTTTTAAAGGATAACCCAATTCTGAATTATCAATTTCATCAAGAAGAGCTTAATAGTCTCACATACCTTCCATATTCTTTGGGCCACAAAGGACCTTTGATCTTGACCATAGTAGGCATAATTATAGGCATGTTTTTTTCCCATGGTGACATGCCAAGAGCATTAAAATTTCTCAAGAGTACCTTCTAAACCTAGTCCTTTTCACCCATGGCCCTAATCACTTTTGGCACGTAATTATTGGTCCTATTTGGACCTTCAAGGTATCCAAGTCCCTAGAATCCATCAAGGTGCAACACGAGTCCTAGTTTATTATGAAAGCCTTAGGAATGAGAGTTTTTGGCCAATAAAAAGTTTCTTAGATCCTTTTTCATGCTTTGATGTGATTTCATTAATGCATATAAAATGATACAAAGATCCAACTCCAACAACGAATAGATAATCATCTTTCAATACTTTGTACATACAACAATATTATTTTTGTGGTTAACATTTTATATGCTAAGTTGATTGTGTTTCAGATAACCTATGTGTATTTCACAATCACGTGGATAAACCAAAACTATTTAATCTATATTTTTTTTTCACTTTTGGGTATTTTATTGGTCCCAACTTGATGTAAATTTTCCTAAGTTTAGAATTCTATTCACACACACACACACACACACACACACACACGCACACACGCGCATTCCACTCTGTAGGTAGAATGATTGAATTTAACCTAAATGACAACCAACCCAAGTTCATAATTCCACAACAAAAACCCTTTGCATACCCCTTTGACATATTGTGAGGAGTTATTCTAAATTAATCAATTGTGATCATAATATGATTTTGTTGTCTCATGAATTTAATCATTATTGATATATTTTCTTCAAAAATATACATCTATTCATAAAACCATAAGCTAGGATCAATCCTTTCTAGGGAAAAGAAAGATAGAAATGATTGACATATGAAGCATATAACTTGTTTGCAACAATGTAACATCATAAATACTTGGGTATGAGGAGCCCCCATGGAACATGCTACAACAATTGTTGCATCAAGTCCAGGAGAAGAGGTGTCTTCCATGCAAAGGGACGTGTATCATCTCACAGGAGTTGTACATGCCCAAAAAAAAAGACAGTTACAAGCACTTTAAACTTATGTTTACCAAACTTTTTTCATATGAAAAATTAAGTACATAAGTAATGAAAATATTTCATATTAACTTCATCCAAGAAACTTTCCTGAATAGGATCCTCCATTAGGCCATTACAAGTACGCCTGCAATGAGAGCATCGATGTGACACAACTATGCTAGAACTAGAATGACCAAATTGACTTGAAGGCCCTATACCTCATGGTCTAACATCACATAGGAGTGGGAAACCTCTTAATGGGTTGTTCCTAGTGGTTGCTTGATCCTGAGAAGAGCCAATACTAACCCCTTGGAATCCTCTAATGTCAAAATAATTGACATGGAGACCCAAAATGAACTCAACCCATAATTTCCAAATAAAATACAAGGGACCTTCCCTATTATTATAGGGAGGTTTATCAAATACCATAAACCATCAATCCATCCAATTGCATCTCCATGCCAAACATCTACATTAGTCCATGAAAATAAACCTCTTTCTCATATTGGATGGTTGGTTGGTATTACGATCAATGAACGATTGTACAATACTCTCTTTTCTCATATTTAATTTTTTAAACTTTGTCTTACTATTGCCAGATGAGTAGTACTCTCTCATCCTGGCCCTATATTCGAATATATCAAATAATTCTCCACAAGCATGGCCAATGGAAGAAATGATGATGTCAAGTGAAGTAGACAATGAAACTTAGGATGGCTCTTTTGTGTTCCTAAGCTTCCCAAATAGGTCTTAAAGTCCATTTTGAAATTGATTAATTTCATTGTATGGATCTTGTAGGGAGTTAAGGTTTGGGTTTTCATTGAGGTTTTTCTCCATGGTGATGGAATAACAACTACAATTAAACAACAACAGTTTTTTTTTATAAATATCTAAGATATCTAAAATTATAAAAATTATAAAAATGACAAAATCAAATATACCTAGAAAATAGAGCTTCTCTCTACAAACTGTTGAGTGTCAATGATGTCGATGTCGATGTCCGATCCTTGCTTTTCCTTTTTGATTTTGGCACTAGATGATGAAGCACGCTCACATTGGTGGAGGAAAAATCGTTTTGGACTAGTGAGAAAATGAATAAAAATTAAATGCAAATTTTTATTATATGTTTTTATAGACAAGAATGCACACATATTCTTAATGCGTGCACTCTAAACACACACACAGTTTTAATGTGTGCATGTTGTTTTATTATTAAAAAATAGACATAAACTCTTATAATCCACTATGAAGTAACTTGAATGTAACTTGAATGGAACTTTAGTAAAGGTTGATGTTATTTAATTAGGAGTGCATGCATGTTCCTAAAAAAATAACAAGCATGCATTCCTATTACAATGAAAAAGGAAACCATCTTTGTGCACCTACCCAATAACAATATTAATCACCATAAATGGATTAACCATGAGACATATGGTCAATATCCACCTATAATGACAATAAATCTTTAATATTAATCACCATATATAATTTAGTCAAAGTCATCATACATGATTAATTAATCATGAAGCATGTGATATTCAATTTCCATATTTACTTTAGTCACCATATATACATATGTTCTAGTCAAAGTCATTATACATAGATTAATCATGAAGTATATGATGTTCAATCTCCATATTTAATGAAAACAAACTTAAAGAATAGTAATTACAATACATGTGCTAGGCATTCTCATGCATGTATATATATGATAATCCATCTATATCCTTTAACAAAAACAAACCTTCATAATGTTTAAAAACATTATTCTACATGAAATAATCATAATATATGTTATAATCCATCTCCATACTTTAACAAAGACAAACTTGAAAATGTTTAAACATTATTCTATATGAACTAATCACACTTTTCATGTGCCATATTTAATGAAAACAAACTTAAAGAATGTTAATTACAATACATGTGCTAATCATTATCATATACGTACTAATCCTAATATATATATATGATAATCCATCTCTATCCTTTAACAAAAACAAACCTTGAATTAAACATTATTTTACATGAAATAATCATAATATATGTGATAATCCATCTCCATACTTTAACAAACACAAACTTGAAAATGTTTAAACATTATTCTATATTAACTAATCACACTTTTCATGTGCTAATTAATATTCTTCTTTAAACAATTCATGTTTTCTCCCTTACTTCACATGATTGGTGACTTCTTTCCCCTTCCCCTTCCATCCCTCTTGGCTTACATATGCAATGATCTAGATGGTCCCTTCCCATATGCAATGATATCTAAATGGGCCCTTCCCATATGCAATGATATCTAAATGGGCCCTTCCCTGCTGGTTTCATATTTTATTTTATCTTTTTTAAGTTCATATCTTCCCCCACCTATTGCAGGGTGGAATAGAGTACATGCTTATTACTAGTTGGTATGTGATGTGATACTTCGAGAACAACTTGGGAGAGACTTCCCTTAAAAGGATCCTAAGTGGATATACCTATATTCTAACTAAAGTCTTAAGTTAGTTATACCACGTGCTCTCAATTGGATGGCAACCATGTGGATGGACTCTTCAAGAGGATTTTCATATCTTTGAAATTTTAATTACAAAGATGACATCAAAAGGGAAAGAGTTGGGTCTTTACTCGCTTCTTTGATATGATCAAAATTAATATCCAAACCATTATAATATTTTATTTTAATATCGTGATCTTAATTAATTGTAATATATTACTTGTACAAAGTTATTTATGTGAAATGCGATTTTAGCAATTAATTAAAGTGATTCGAATGAAAAATAATAATTACTCATTATGATCGATAATGTGAACTTCAAATCAAGTTTCACTTTCTTCTTTAAAAAAATTGTTTTCTTAATCAATTTATAAACCAATCTATTACTTTTATGTTTTAACACAAATATTAGTGTATAGAAGTTTTCTTGAATTTTAAAATATGTGTGTAAAGGCACATAGGTGCCATCATCCCAATATTCTTATGCTTTTTACTTTACATGGTTAATTTTGAGGAAATCAAAGTGTCTATATAACATAAAAGATATGAAAATAGAAGTGACAAGAAGGCTAAAGTAAAAAGCAAAAGCAATGTATTAACAATAATGTACAAACAAATCGAAAAAGTAGAAGCATAACTACCTTGCAATAAACATGATACTTAATTGAAGAGATTACAAAATAACAAGTAATATAATATGATGTGAAGGTGGTATAGTGTAGGATTTGGGATTAGAGTATAGGTGTAACATAAATAATAACAATTTCTTTGCGAAAGAAATAATTTTACAAAAAAAAATCAAAGAAATAAATTAGTAAAAGAAATAATTTTATTGAAAAAAAATAAAAAATAGTATTGTAATGTTTTAATTTTGAATTTTGAATTGTATATGTAGTATTTTAGGTTATGAGTTAGTCTGTTTTGTGTTGGAATGCTTACGTGATATTAGGATAGAGAGTTTGTATGTTGAAATGCTAGTGAATCTAGCATTGTACATTGTAATCACACTCATATATATAATAGTATACATCACAAATGTAGACTAAGTTAGACAAAAGAGTAGGGGGTAGAACGTCACGAGAGAGAAAGGGGGCTAAGGGTTTAAGGAAAGGGGATAAGACAAGGAATATGATATTATATTGTGGTTTGACAGTCCATCAATAGATTTGGATTTTGCTTGATAAAATGTGTTGGCCATATATATTTTAATGATCATTCCTTTGTCCTTATTATCCCTACTTGAATGAATTTCATCTTGAACCATGATTATGTTGTCAATGTTTTTGCATGAAGCCACCTTGATTGTTGAAGATTACTTTGAGGAGGATCTTCTTTAACCTTATTATCCCTACTTGAATGAATTTCATCTTGAACCATGATTATGTTGTCAATGTTTTTGCATGAAGCCACCTTGATTGTTGAAGATTACTTTGAGGAGGATCTTCTTTAACCTGTTTTCCATGATTTTGATTAGGATTTTATAGGAAGAGTTACACAAGGACATTGGATGAAATATAGAAAACAATGATGGATTTGCCTCTTTTGGAATTAATGCAAGAAAAAGAGAATATGTGTTGCCTCCAATTTTGTGTTTCTTTTAGACATACTATAGCATGTGCTTCAATTCAAATCTAATTATATCCTAGAATTGAAAATGATGGATGGATAAACCATCATGCCTTGGAAATTTGTCAAGAGATAGAACCCAAATAGCTAATTGATGATTTATTCTTCCTCTATTTTTTCGTTCAGATCAACATTTTCACCTTCAAAAATAAAATGAGGGATGATCTCTAGCATTACATCGATGGAGTCAAGATATGCCTCTTCCTATTTTGAGTACAATGTCTTGAAGTGTTTTTTGGTTGCCCGATTGATTGCTAAGGAGCCTCTCAAAATTGAGCCATCTTCTAAGGATATTTCTTTGACATTGTTTTTTTAACTCTAGCCACTACAAGGAAAACACCTTGTAGTGGAGGTTTTTGCAGAGATTTCTAGTGTTACAAGATTTGAATTTTTTTTCAAAAAGAACTCCACTACAACCTCCACTATTAGAAGCGGAGGTTTTAACGGATGTTCCATATAACTAAAAAAAATTGGGCGGGTGGATGTTTTACCATAGGTTTTTTTTTTCCGGTGCTTGTACTATTAAAATGATATTTCATCATATACTCACAACCCGTACTTAACCAAATGTCTATCAATTCTTGAGTTGGCTCTTCTTCGTATGTTAGCATCTATTAGAAGACATCCATGGATGAGTGTAAATTAATTATTTAAATATAAATATCATAACAAAGATGAAATTTTAAGACCAAAAAAGTAAGTAGACACAAGCTTTTCGATCAACCCTTTTATTCCTCGTCATCCTGTTTTATGTGTTGAATGGGTTTCATTTTTTGTTTCTTTTCTACAACAAAACAATTGCAGATTAGTATTTCATATAATAATTAAATTATATGTGCATAAAAGAATAAATAAATGATTACATACCTCTGATGCACGTTGTAATTGTTGTGATGGCTTCTCCTATGATACAATTATGTGCATTTCTTTTACCATCTCCTTGTACACTTTTTTGGACATCCTCACTAGCATGTATTGGTTTTTCCCTCATTTTTCCCTTCGAATTTCCATGACATGCCTTAACCAACACACATCATTCATTTAAACCTATAGATAATTCAAATATATTATATTTTTAATACAACTTAAAGAGTTTGCCTTATTCTCTTGTTGGGATGAGCTACAATCACGCTCATTGCAATAAGTTGTTTTCCTTGAACTTCTATCGACCATATTGTATAAAAAAAAAAAAAAAAAGCATGAATCATTAGATATAAAAACTACGATTTTTGTACAAAATAATATTTCGGTGCTCATAATAAACTAGTACACATCAGTGCAATAATAATATGTGTATGCATTGGTGCGTTAATAATATGTATACGCATCGGTGCTTTAATAATGTGTATACACATCACTACTCTATAAATTAACAGAAACACCAATGCATCATTATTGTTTATTGTGCAGTTAAAATATGACACTTTTGATATTAAAAACAAGGTTATTTTTATTTTAAACTTTACAGTGTTGTTGAAAGGAACATGTGCACTGGTGTGCTATTTCTGTATAGTGCGCACCGCAAATCGCAAAAACATTTTTTTTAAAGAAAACTAACAATGATGGGGTTTGGGATCCAATGGAATGAGTGATCCCATTGTCACAAATTCCAAATGCCCCATATACAAATATATTGCTTAAAAAAAATATACTTATGAAATATAGAAATAAAAACCAAGAGAAACAAGAAGGAATCTAGGGCTTCCAATACCAAATGTAAATGTGAAACCCTTTTATTTTTTTGATAATTAATTGAAATTTGTTTGAATAAAATAGGGGAAAGATTGATATGATGAATAGAATAAAATCACATACATTAAATTTATCCTTTGCAAATTTGTATGTAAATATGGATCTTCAAAAAAATATACCCACTCCAAAGACATTGCTCGTAAATTTCTCTTACACAAATATCCCCTCTAAATTTTCACAAAAGAATGAAATAATGATTAGGGTTTTCAATCATAAACACACACATTTTTAAAATATAAAATTCTCGGTCCTTTTTTCGTTGTATATTTTGGTGCATTGATTCAGTTTGGTATTTTTTTTATTTTACCCTTTAACGATGTGCCCGACATTAAGATACATCGGTGCATTATTTTTACCAGAATGCACTGGGGATGCATTGGTTTCTAAACGCATCATGGAAGGTTTATGGTTTTTATTTATTTTGTTTGTTTAAAAATCAATTGTTCCTGTGCGCTTTGTTATTGGGGGAAAATTGGTGCGCTTTGTTATTGGGGGAGCACCGATGCTCCTTGTTATTGGGGAAACACCAATGTGATTTTTTATTGGGGAGCACCGCGATGCATTTTGGAATTTTAACATTGTATATTAATAGTGGTTATTTGTACGCTTTATTTGTTAAGCAATGGGGAATTATGTTTTGTAAGAGAACCAATAAATCATTCCTATACAGGAACATGCGTACCACCGCGTTATTCCTGTACAGTGCACACCATGAATTGCATAAAAAAAAATTTAAAGAAAAATAACAACAATAGGGTTTGGGATCCAATGCAATGAGTGATTCCATTGCAACAGATACCAAATGCCCCATATACAAGTAAATAAATCCTATAAAAATCCATTGCTTAAAAAAATATATACTTGTTAAATATAGAGAGGAAAACCAAGAGAAACAACATTAAAGCTAGGGATTCCAATACTGAATATGATTGTTGAACTCTTTTATTTTTTTGATAATGCAATGAAATTTGTTTGAATCAAATAGAGAAAATATTGAGATGGTGAATAGAATAAAATCACATACCTGAGATTTTTCCTCTACAAATTTGTATGTAAATCTGACTCTTCAAAAAAATCTACCCACTCCAAATACTTTTCTTGTAAATCTCTCTTGCACAAATCTCCCCTCTAAATGTTCACAAAATAATGAAATAATGATTGGAGTTTTCATTTATGAACACATACATTTTGAAAATATAAAATTCCCACTCATTTTTTTGTTTTATATTTTGGTGCATTGATTCGGTTTGGTAATTTTTTCATTTTATTTTATCCTTTAACAATGCACCCGACAATAAGATGCATTGGTGTGTTTTTCTACTAGAATGCATCGAGGTTGTATTGGTTTCTAAGAGCATTGTGGAAGGTTTATTGTTTTTAAATTATTTTTTTTGTTTAAAAATCAATTGTTCCAATGCACTTTGTTATTGGGGGAGCAACTGTGTGCTTTGTTATTGGGGGAGCACTGGTGCACTTTGTTATTAGGGAAGAACCAATGATCTTTGTTATTGGGGAGCACCACGATGCATTTTAGAATTTTAGTATTTTATATTAATAGTGGTTATCGATGCACTTTATTTGTTAAGAACCCGGAAAATATGTTTTGTAAGAGAACCAGTGTGTTTGGTCGACTAAGGAGCACACCTATTCTGATGCATTCATTATACGTGCATTGGTGCAGTTTGTTATTGGGGAGCACCACGATGCATTTTATTTTTTATAAAATAAAAAATTATATTTTGGTATTTTATATTAATAACAGTTATTAGTGTACTTTATTTGTTAAGCATTGGTGCACATGATTGACTTAGGAGCACCAGTGCGTACGATCAAATTAGGATCACCAGTGTGCTTTGTTATGAGGGGAGCACTAGTACGCTTTGTTATTGGGGAGAATCACAATGCATTTTAGTATTTTATATTGATTATAGTGGTTATTGGCGTGCTTTATTTGTTAAGCATCGAGGAATTATGTTTTGTAAGAGCACTGAGGTGGTTGGTTGACTTAGGAGCACACATGTTCTAGTGTGTTTGTTATATGCACATCGGTGTGCTTTGTTATTAGGGAGCACTTTGATGCATTTTATTTTTTATAAAATAAAAAATGATATTTTAGTATTTTATATTAATTGTGGTTATCGATTCCCTTTATTTGTTAAGAATCAATGCACACGATCAACTTAGCAAACTGGTGTTAAAACCTATGCAAAAACCTCCACTCAACTGCCTTAATTCGACTAACCACATCGATGCACCTAAGTCGACTTAGGGAACATTGGTGTGGTTGGTTGACTTAGGTGCATTGGTGTTAAAACATCCACAAAAACCTCCGGCTTCCTGCCTCCACTCACAACCTCCACTATAAACGGAGAAGGAATAAGTTTTTTGGGGAGGTTTTGTAAAAACCTCCACAAAAAGGTGTTCTCCTTGTAGTGAGCTTTGTCTTGTCGATGAAAGAATGAGGTATTACTATCCCTATATTTCAACCACATGCTTTGATATTTGAGATGCCACATTTCTTCCTCTGATATGGATACTTTGTGTATCGTGTTGCATAAGAATATTTCTTCTTCTTGTTATTAAGTTTTAATATCTTCCATTTCCATTCTCACCTGAAGAGCTTCAAGCTAAGACCACATTTGCAATTTTTCCTTTCTCAAGGAGACGTGTGAGAGCTTTGCCCATTCCTTGATGGTGAGTTTTATTTATTTTAATTTCTCTTCCGAAATTAAAGTGGGTCAGCTCACGACCCACTTCCCCCATTCCTCCAAAATAATCTCCAAAACTTTGGGGATCAAAGTCAGAGAGGACTAGATTTGAATGGAAGTGGCACAAATTATGAAGACAAAATGACTTGAAGAGTGATTGGCTTATGGTCAAAAATAGTTGATGAGATGATCCTAGGAGTTATAATATTGTTTCTTACCAACGTGTCACCTTGAATAAAGAAACGATCCAATCTAGCAGCAATATGGCATGGTCCTATTCTTCTATTCATCCATGTGTATTTCCCCTTCACTGGTTTGACATCAACTAGATCTTAATCCATCAGGAGTTCTTCATCTTTTCTCTGAAATGTTACCTGATGTTTCCACCTCTTCTTTCATTATTGTCCAAAATCACATTGAATTTTGTAGTCACAATGCTATTCTTAGAAAATATAGATTATTTCAAAGCCTATAAGGAGCACTAACAATCCTTTTTTTTTGTATAAGTTGCATGCATGTATACATTAAAAATATTGTAGTGAGTACTTGAGTTCTGATGCACAAAGCATGATAGGATCCAATGTTGTATTTGACGAGAAAAATCTAGCTGAAATGGAGAACTATCCCAAAGGGTGAAAATACCTCCTAGAGCTCCTCTGGAACTTACCATTGTTTTTTTCCTCCTTTTCCAATTCATTTTTCCAAGGTTTACCATTTCCATTGCCTCAGTCTTGGTCTCCTAGAGTAGGAGGATAGTTGGATTTTCCAATTTTATTAAATATCACATGGCTTCTGCTTTAAACCTACTATCCATTCCTCAACAATTCTAGGAGACAATATTAATTATTTAACAGATGGGGGTTTGTGACTTCCTCCCTGAAGTGGAGCACTTATTCTTGAGTTCTTTGCACTCTTATTTCTAGCTCCCATTGATTTTTTTGTTTGGATACCTAGGATTTTCTCCTTTTTTGCTACTTTTTCCTTTTTTCTTTTGTCGGCTTTCTACTTGCCTTTTTGGGCTATATATATTCTTCTTCCTCTTCCTATTTGTGCTCTTCCATTGTTGATGGGATTTTCTCCTTGTTAATATGCTTGAAGAAAGTTAGAGCTTGATAGAGATATGGTAAATTTCCTCCTATTGATCTGAAAGGAGGTCATCCTTGACTAATAATGAGGGATTAGTATGAGATTCAATTAAAACATATGATCTAGGTGGAAATAAGGGTGTGGGTGCTTTGACTAAGTGTGCAACCACTTCTATAAATGCGGTAGACTCTTCCTAAGAAAGTGATTCAAACCTATTAGTTATTGAACCCATTTTTCCATCATGGGGTTTGACGTGTCCTACAAATAAAACCATGTTTCCTTGGGTCTACCTTGAAGGGGTGGTTTTAGGCATCGCCAAGGCTGCTTGGCTCTTGATTGTAGCTTACTTTGAACCAATTGGAACTGATTGTCCTAAATAAAATGGGGTCAATTGTGTTTCCTTTGAGTTCTACTACTTGTAAGTCATCGTTTTTTAACCATCTTCCATTGGTATTCATTTTTATCAAGGGTTGGTTGGGATGGAGCAATGTTTTTACTACAATGCTTCTTAAAGTGCTTGTATTCATTTGAAAGTTAGTTGCTCATAATCCAATTGATGGACATGTTTCCAATTATCAATGGTTAGGAGGATCGCTTCCAAAACATGTTTCTCCATGTTGACCTCAATGCATATCCTAGCATAGAAAAAACATCCCATCCTTATGTTCATATTTGTCTATATAGTCCCCCAAAGAGTTCCCAATGCTCTAAACCGAATCTTCATTCCAACAGTGAATAGGCAAATGGGGGAGACATATCCAAACTAGAAAAACATATGGAACATCAAGTTCAAGGTTGGATTCATTCTGAATATGAGATCTCTATCCTCCTTGGCTTGGAACAAAAAAACATAAAATCCTCTACCATAGATGTAATGTGTGACTCGTGATATTCCCTTTTATTAAAACCCGTCAATTATTTGGACCTAGTTGGACATAAATATGGGTGAAGGATAGATCCTATTAAACCAGTTACCAACCAATCAAGCCTCTTTTAGCTAAAGCAAGAGCCATATGTCAATAGGTGGAAACTAGGAGAGAAACCTCTAGAACGTTGTCCAATTTATTGACAAAGAGAGAGGGTTGTGGTTTCATGGATTTCTCAAGGGTGGGCTATATTGAGGGCATGGAAGGCCAAAGCCTCTACATATGGAGGGGGAGTATAACTCCCTCTGAGGTCTGAATCCATGTCCCATGACTATATTAGGAAAACCCTAGTAGTGCAAAGACAAAGTAAACTCCTAAAATTAATTTTTCATTTCATGTTTTTTTTGTTTGCTAGCGTGTTCATTACCTGCAGGACTAGCCTATAGTCTAAGAAACCACGACCTAGGGCCATCTAATCCATCAAATAACCTATGGATCACACCTGGCCCGGGCCACACCAACCCTTAACATGGATGGATTTTTTTGGTATCTCCTCCCGACTACCACGAATTTCGAACCTTGTCCGCCTTACAGAACGAAACCCTTGAAATCCAATTGAGATAGCGGGATTTAACCTTTTTATTTCACTATATTCATTACTAGTTTAGTAGATTCATATTCCTTTTATTTTTGTTGCTTATTTCATTCAATATAAATTTATTTAATGTGAATACAAATTGTGTCAGTATAGTATTGATGTGATCCAATATTAGTGAAATAAATATATAAAATTATATACTTAAACAATAATTACAAATGTTATACATGCACTAAATAAATTTGTATTAAACAATAGTATACATAAAATCAACTAAGTGTCACTTATATATAAAATGAGTTAAATCTAAATTCAACAATTCTACATATCAAATCAACTAAGTGTCACATATGTGAATCAATGGAAATAGATTAAATTTATATAAACATGTAAATTCACATTAGTTAACAATATTATAAATAAGATCAAATACAAACATATATAACATGAACATCATAAATATTATATATTATATAAAATATGTGAAGATGGATACTACAATATTGAGTTTCACATTGATCCATTCTAGTACATGATAAAAACTGCCTCCATAAAGTCAACAACATCAAGCTTTGCAGTCACCAACTAGACAAATACATGAAAATAATCTACATTGACTTTTACAAATATTTCAAAGGCCAGTGAGTGAAACTTCCTTACTTCTCTTTCAAATGGTTACATACATCTAGTTTATCTTAATATGAAAGGGGGATGTTTTACTTGTGACATTAATAATATTGACGTTAGCATCTTCACAACTTAGTGTCCCTACATGGATCATAGAAAAGGAGTGAATTTATTCAACACCAACAACATCACTTTCATATGGATCTAACACTTTCACTTTATCACCATCCTAGAGTTCATGTCCTTTCTGCAATGTTGAACATTGTTAAAAAAAAAAAAAATTGTTGGCACAGGGGCAGACCCAGGGTTCAACACTTAATAGTGCACCAACAAAACCCTGACTACCGACCCTTTCAGCAACACCTGCAAAGAAGGTGAGGTCTCACGCGAGGTAGAAGCAGGGGGGGTTACAGGATGCAGGTGTCTGTAACCAAGCTAGGACACATATCTATGATAATAAACACTTACCACAATAGTCTATTAATACTTAGAATTAACATGCTTTAGCTCCTTAGCTTAATTAACACTGCAGGATTCAATCAAAGATAGATCGACGCAATAATATTGAATGAGCATATATCCTGAACACTTAGCACTTAGCATTATAAGTTAGATCTAGCATCCATTCATCCTTAACACAAGTAAAGCACTAAGCAATAACAAATCTATCTATCATACATAATAATCAAAGTACTGAGCAAAATCATAACATAAACAACATAGCACAAAGAAACCAAAGACACAAGATATGCATGGTTCACCCTAGTGTGGGGCTACATCCACCAATTGCTTCGCCTTCTTTATTATTCGTCAATCTCTTACATTCAGTTACCCTTGTGCACTAAGCCACAGAGTCAAGCTTCACACCAGACAGAAGATCTGTGCACCAAGCACCAGATCCTCCTTCCAAAACTAGGTCAAGGCACAGAGCCAACTTCTCTATTGAGCACAGAGCCTTAACACATATACATGTCTTTGCACAAAGCAACTCAAACAACTTGCACTTAGCTCAAAACCCTTCCTACATTGTCCTTCTCTTTCTACAATACATTCTTTTTATTTATAGTCTTACATCCCCTTACAATAAGGCCTAACATGGGAGAATGCATGGGGCAACATCCCATAAACCCTATTACGAAAACCCTAGAGGACCCCTTACTGGGTCCACATAGCCCACAAAATCGGTGAGATCCGCAATCTCAACTCCTCCAGGGCACTCCATCTTCGACCAAAGTGTCGAAGTCCAAACGTGGGTCAACTCTAACCAAAGTTTCCTCAAAACTTGGTCGAGGACCAACATGCCCCCAACACTCACCTGTGACTCGTCCCGAGTCACTCAGGTATGGACAATCCTTCTTCAAAGGCCTCAAGATTAACTCGAGCAACCTTGGCTTTTTGCTTCGCCTGAGTCTCCTGCTGAGCGAGCTCTTGGATCATCTGCTCTGTCACATGCCCTTCTAGGTGCTATTCTATTGATGTAACTACTTGGTCCAATTGCGATCCCTGTCCATCAATCTCTTTGAACGCCTTACAGGTTTCGTCATGCACAAGTTGCAGCTTCTACGTGACTTCCATTACCTTTCCCTGGAGAGAAATGATTTGTTGCTACATTGTGGGTTGCTCCTGGGATCTCTTCATTCTTTCAACTGCGGTGAGCAGCTTCATCTGCGCCTGCACTGAAAATGCTTGTTGTTGCACCTCCTATAACTGTGCTTACAACTTCTTTAGCTCTTGATACTTTGTGAGACGTTCATATGTTTGTGTGCTTCTATCACTCAGATGTTTACATTCTGAGGTGAGGGCTATGATTCTTACAATTTTATTCTTAGTGGTTTCCTCCCTCTGGTCACACACCTCCTGCGGAGTGCTCGTTACTGCTTGGGCCTCCAATTATGTTATCCTCGCTTGAAGTTGTTGGATGGTCTCAGCGACCTTCACTACTTGAGCCTCGGCCGACTCCTGGTCCTCCTGTGCTAAGCCTGGCACATAGTGACATGATTTTCTCACTACTTCTTTGATCGTGGCCTGCTCTGCGAGCAATTGTTCCTTTTCTCTCTGTAGCTAGGCATTTTCCTCCTAGAGCATCGCATGAAACTCTTCTCTTTCACTTTCATACGCAGCTACACTGTACTGTGTGACTCATAATTGTTCTAAGGCTTCATATTTCTCTTGTTTCAAGGATTTTGTAGCCTTCTCCTTCTCTTCCTGGACTCTCTAAAGTCGAGCTTTTGTCGCATCCGTAAGTCTTCTTAGTTAGGTTGGTTCATCCCCCAATTATGTAATCTGTGACGAGGAAGGCGCAGTAGGTACTACGTGAACAACTTGTTGTACTTCTTTCAGTTTCTTCTCAATCCTCCCATACATATCCTCCTTCTTTTCTCTATATCTCTGCAAGATGTCCTTGGAAACGTCCTCCATATCTCTATGGACTAGACTAATATCATCCTCCATGAGCATGGCCTCCAACTAAGGCTTACTAGCGTGTGTCTTCTTCCTTGCTAAAGGTTTCTTTGGAGAAACCTTCCTCTTATGCCGTGTGAATGTTCCAGTAGGGGGGTCTTTAGGTGGTTTAGCTTCGTGTTTTACTTGCTCTTCTCCTTTATTCCCTCCTCCTTATCCTTCTTTTTGGTCTTCTCCTCCTCCTCATAGCGAGCCAAACCCGTTATCTTCGGAAGCATTGTCTTCTTCATCAGTTTATGTATCTTGGACTTCTTCCTACTTCTTCTTCTTATTCTTCCCACTAGATTGTCCGACATGATCAACTCTTCTCACTATGGGGATTCCTATGGTGTCAGTGTCGGAGAGTTCTACTTCAACAATAGGTACAAGGAACTCCTCCAACCATTCCTTTGTAATCTCTCCATGTCTTCATCTGTTAGCTTGTAGTACAACTGTAACTCTTCCTAGTTTTCATCTCTATGCATAGTGATGTAGATGAAATGCGGATCTACGCAAAACTTTTCTATAGGTCGGTACTGGTGCAAGGTGTGCGGTGTCATGCATGGAAACAATTCAATGGCGATCTTCAACTGTTGATAGTATGCATGAAACACAACATTGGACTTCCACTGCTTCATAATGTCATTGGTGTACCACAAGGTGGAAAACCAAGCGGCCAATGGCTCTGAGGTTTCAATCTCTGGAAAGGTGGCTCCTTCAGACATTTGCCAAGCGACAAATGAAATCAAAACGATCAGCCAACTGTAGTGGAATTCATATCCCAAATCCTGGGCTTCGCGACAATCCTTCTCCAGCTCATTGATGAGGTAGTTCGTTAAGTTCATCTGCATGCCCTACACACATTTTCCTGCGAGGTCCACCAGGAACCCGGTGAGCTGTGTGGGGTGGTTCTTTATTACGAGATTTCCAACTATGATTTGGCAAGCGAGGCACAGTGCTCCATCCTATATAGAAGCTACCTTGTAACCTCTCTTTCCTTTCTCTAATTCTTCATAAGCTTCCTTGATGTGTTGTGCCAGGGAGCGGTCTGAGGCCTTGCTTGGATAAAACTGTTGAGCGTCAGGTCCCTTCACACTTAAGCCTATAATTTGGTGGATAAGTGTCAGATCCATGGTGATCCTTCGGTCGAGCCATATGTATCCACTATGATAGCATGACAGGAGGAGTTTAATGCAAGCGTTAACCTCCTCGTGGCGGCCAAAATGGGGAATCTTCATGACATTCAGTACAGTGTACTGCACCAATCCCTTAATCCATGGTTGGGAGATGAGGCAATGCTTCTTTCCAGTCGACTTCATCAAGTAGCGGTGGGGCGCTAGCATAGCATAGTTCTTATTGTCTCCTAGATTGAAGTCGTTGTTCTTTAATACTGGGATCTATCTTAACTAACTTCCAACTACGTGTATTCCTTTCGGAATGTATGCGGTGAATAGGGTGTACTCATAGTCTCGGGGAATGTTGTCACGGTTAACGACACCATCCAAAGGTGGAATGTACTCTGGTAGGATCCACGAGATCTGCTTGACATTAACCAGATCACCATGGTGCTTACTTCGTTTCTCGGTCACGAGATTGGAACTCCTAGAACGACATCCATTCAAAGGGAAATCCTGCAGTCCCCTGGTGGACGATTCTTGGACACCTTCATATGTCAATTTATCAGCCATTATCTTCTTAAGGACTTCCTCAACAAACTTCTCTAGTTCACTGGGTTCGCCCAACATTCTCACTTTTAAACAAATGGGTCGGGGTAGACGAACGGACAAACGGGGTAGAAAAATGGACGACGAGGTATTATTTTAGATAATAATAGACTGCACAGCTCGACACATGGACAATTCTCTTCTTGGCTCAATTAGTCATCGCTGGAAAAAAGTGGTCCCAACGCAATGACCAACGATTTAAATAAGCAGGGCATCGTAATGAATTCTTCCAACGGCTAGGGATGCTTTCATCAATGTGAATATGTCCATTATGGCTTGGTCTCAACATCCAAAAGGTGGTCCATCAACCCATAAATGTGTTTTCTAGCCGCTCTGGAGCGTCATCCTAACGGTTGGGGTGCCTCCAACGGTCATCTAACTTCGCTAGGGAGGATTCCCATTCTATGTGGTCTTGTTGTTCTATCAAGGTTCAAATCCTTCGAACCTGCCTCCTACGAGGTTCCAGTGTGCGAAGTCTTCCATCTGTTTTTTGTATCTTCTTGTAGCTTTTCCAACTTAGCTAAATCTTCTTATTGAGCTTCCTTAACTTCTTTTCTGTGATCTGAGTCTCTCTAACTATTTATGGAATCCTCTTTTGATTCTTATTCTTATCTTCCCCTACCATAGTGGCTTCACACTGTTGAGGTGCCCTCAGAGGGTTGGAAGTTAATATCCCTTCTCTTACTACTTCCTGGGTGGATATACTCCTTTCTTGCATAAATAGGTTCTTCAAGCCTTCTTGCATTCTTTCAAATTTGATAGCTAATTATTTTTCTTTACGTTCCTTCTGCGTTGTTACTTTGTTCTGTTTCTTTGACTTATCTTCTCGTTCTTCTATTAGTCGGTCTATTTTTCTAGCTATGAAATCCCTTAGTTCTTGCTTTTTCTTTTCTGTGGCCTCTTCCTCTACTTTCCTTCTGATTTGATCTTTTTCAATCCAAGTCTTACCTACCAAATGTGGGAAAGGGGCGTTGTCCCCAACAAACTTAATGACTTCAAATTCCTCTCAGTTGATGTTCCATGAACAATAATAGGTACACTAGTAACTCTTCCACATAAAGTTATCATTTTTCCTTTAAACAAGCCTATCCTTCCCAATCAAGGTATCACAGTAGGTTTTCCCAAAATTTCCCAAGTTCCTTCTGTCATAATATTCACTTGTGTTTCTTCATCCAAGACACAGTCTATGTCGAAGTCTTCTATTCTTGTACTTATCCGTTGATTTACTTTCAGGATCTCTGGTAAACTGACATCTTTGTGAACATTCATCGTTTCTTTCAACTGTACTACTGTAGTCTGAACTTCCTCTGCACTTTTTTATAACATGTTCTTAGTCTTTTGACTCTCTTCATAGTTTTATTGTCTTATATTTATCCTTTCGACTTTAGCAATCATCCTTGGACAATCCTCAACCTCATGACCAACAATATTACAACAAAGACAAATAGTACCTACGCCAGGGCATTCCTTAGCAAGATGTCCCGATCTTCTACAATTATAGCACAAGGTTAATCCTCTTTTTCTCTTAAATGTTCCCCAACCTCTTTTGTACTGTGCACTAGGATCATAGTGTTGGATCTGCAATCTGCAAAAAAAATTCTAGGTTCCTGCATCCACTTGTTAGTCCAAAAATTATTTCTATGCATAGGAATAACATATATTTCTTAATTTCTATTAATTTTACTCAAATAAAATCTTTATTTAAACTGCACCCTAGCCTTCAGAATAGCACATAATCTATCAAACATACTTAAGTTCATGCTTTCGAAACAAAAAAATTCACTTATCTTTCTCTTACCAAAGCACAAAGCTTACCTCTTTTCTTTAGATTGGATTTCTTTCCTAGCACAAATCTTTGCAAGTCAAGTAGAGTTTTGCGCACTTCAATAGTAGATCTATGCACAGAGATTCTCTTTTCTTTACTTTAGTTCCCAACAATCATAGTTTAAGGTCCCAACAAAGGAACCATTTGTTGGCACACGGGAAGACCCAAGATTCAATGCTTAACAGTGCACCAACAAAACCCCAACTACCAACCCTTTCGGCAACACCTGTGAAGCAGGCGAGGTCTCACCCGAGGTAGAAGCAGGGGGGGTTACAGGATGCAGGTGTCTATAACCAAGCTGGGACACATATCTGTGATAATAAACATTTCACACAATAGTCTATTAATACTTATAATTAACATGCATTAGTTCCTTAGCTTAATTAACACTGTAGGATTCAGTCAAATATAGATCGACACAGTAATATTGAATGAGCGTATAACCTGAACACTTAGCACTTAACATTATAAGTTATATCTAGCATCCATTCATACTTAACACAAGTAAGGCACTAAGCAACAACAAATATATCTATCATACATAATAATCAAATCACTAAGAAAAATCATAACATAAACAACATAGCACAAAGCAACCAAAGACACAAGATATACGTGGTTCACCCTAGTGTGGGGCTACGTCCACCAACCGCTTCGCCTTCTTTATTATTCGTAAATCTCTTACATTCAGTGACCCCTGTGCACTAAGCCATATAGTCAAGCTTCACACCAGACAAGAGATCCGTGCACTGAGCACCATATCCTCCTTCCAAAGCTAGGTCAAGTCACAGAGCCAACTTCTCTATCGAGCACATGCCTTTGCACAAAGCAACTCAAACAACTTGCACTTAGCTCAAAACCATTCCTACATCGTCCTTTTCTTTCTACAATACATTCTTCTTATTTATAGTTTTACATCCCCTTACAATAAGGCCTAACATGGGAGAACCCATGGGTCGACATCCCATAAACCCTATTACAAAAACCCTAGAGGATCCCTTATTGGGTCCACATATCCCGCAAAATCAGTGAGATCCGTAATCTCAGCTCCGCCAGGGCGCTCCATCTTCGACCAAAGTGTCGAAGTCCAAAAGTGGGTCAACTCTGACCAAGGTTTCCTCAAAACTTGGTCGAGGGCCAACAAAATTATATATAAATATTAGAAAAACTTTACTACAATTATATTCTAAAAGTGAATATTATTATTGGAATAATAAAATTGAATGCATTTACTTGGTCACTATTTGAAATGTCACAACTTGGCATTAAGTGTACAACATGTTCAACATTAATGTTTTCATCTTTTGGTTTTTTTATGCAATTAAAAGAGTTAGAATAATTCTATATGATATTAAATGTGATCTTGATGTAATTCTCTAAGTTTTAATATGGATCTAGCATCACATTTGCTAGATGGATTTAAAACTAAAAACCAATTATTTAAATTTTTAGTTTTAAATCCATCTAGCAAATGTGATGCTAGATCCATATTAAAAGTTAGAGAATAACATCAAGATCACATTTAATATCATATAGAATTATTGTAACTCTTTTAGACTAAATGCATAAAAAAATTAAAATATGAAAACATTAATGTTGAACATGTTGTCCACTTAATGCCAAGTTGTGACATTTCAAATATTGACCAAGTGAATGCATTCAATTTTATTATTCCAATAATTATATTCACTTTTAGAATATAATTGTAGTAATTTTTTTCTGATATTGTTGGACAATTGGTTCTCATTGATGTCAACCCTTGGAGAGTGATATTGGATATTGATGTCAACCCTTAGATATTGATGTCAACCCTTGAAGAGGTCCAAAGAAGTTGGAAATTTGATTGACACTTGCATGATCGAGATTGATGATGAGTTAGTTGGGTACATTTGATGTAGTCTATAGTTGGTTGAGTAATATGGAAATGAAGTACAGTGAAATTGAAGGTAAGACACTCATAGATGGATAGTACATGTTGTGCAATTTCCGGTGATATATGGTATGCCACGTGGTTCCTCGTGGTTAGGGAGATATGGCCTTGTAAAGTTAGAAGCCTCGAAGAGTGGTCAAGAAGATCCTAGTTGGTTACAAGTCTTAGTTAAAGGGTAAAGTGGTTGCAACAAGAAATTCCTAAAGTAAGGAGAGAGGTTACTATGAAAAAGTATATAAACACCTCAAGGAGTCTCTCATAAGTACACATAAACACTTACATTGAATATCTATATTGTGAATGTTATGGTCTAATATTGTGATACTTTGGCTAGTTTGTGACGACATTTTTCTGAGGTTGTGAAGGAAGGTAGAAGGTGAAAGTCTTGGAGTTGTAGCAAGCATGAGTAACCCTAGTATATGAGGTATCTGTGGGTTATAGGTTAGAATGGCACAAATGTATGCGGGATGTAGTGAAGGAAAGCATGGATATTTGCGGGTTGTAGAAGTGAAAGTCGTGTATCCTTGAAAAACATATGGAAGTTTGAGAAGAGATGTTGGTACCATGTTGTTGAGGATTGTGGAAGAGTTACATGTTAGTTTACAGTACAACAAGTCAGCCATAGGATCATAGGTAAGTATTAAGGTATATGGTTATGGTGTTATGGTACATGCATGGTGATGATAGTATGTGTTATGGTAAATCTTGGTGATGTCATGGTACATTGATTATAATAATTATTGGCTATCTTGGTGTATGGTTTGGTTACATGTTATGGTGTATAATTGAGGCTTATCTTATGGTACATGGCATGATTAATAGTGATATGGTATATGGTTAAGACACTTTCTATGGTTGATGTGCATGGTTGACACATGGTATGGTACATGGTATGATACATGATTAATACATGGTATGGTGTTGAGGTGCATGGTTGATGCACACTTTGGTACATGTTGAGGTACATTGTTGATGCACAGTTTGGTACAGGGTGAGGTGCATGGTTGATGCACTTGTTGTGGTACATGGTTGTGGCACAAGTTGATGCATGGTGCATGGTGCATGGTATAGGTTGGTACATGGTTGAAGCACATACCTTGTGATGGTATGTTGGTGATCTTGGTACATGCTTGGTAGAGGCATGTTTTGGTGATGTTGGACATATTGTTGAGAGGTGTCCTTAGTATATGATCCATGTGAGAGGATGTAGTTTAGTATTGTGACAGTGACAGGTTGGAAATGTTGATCAGTGACAGGTTGTATACAGTGATAGGTTGGAGATAGTGATAGGTTGAAGGTTGTTGTGACAGTGACAGTGATAGTGATACTGAAAATGAAAGTGATAGTGGCAGTAACAATGACAGTGATAGTGGAAGTGATTGTGGTAGTGAAAATTGGTCTATGCTTATACTTCAAGGTGACAAGATGGGGAAATTAAAGGGGGTTGTATCCTCCTTTTGGTTGGATCCGAAGAATCAGGGAGATGGAGCTTCCTTCAGGTCGAAGCCTAAGAAATAGGTGGTTATAGCCACCTTCTGGTTGGAGCCGAAGAACCCAGGGGGTTGTAGCCTCCTTATGGTTGGAGCCAAATAATTTAGGGAGTTGTAGCTTCATTTAGGTTGGAGCCTTATAATAGGGGGTTGTAGCCTCCTTCCAGTTGCAGCTAGAGAATTTAAAAGTTGGTGCTTCCTATAAATGAATTCTTAATATATATAAGAAAACATTTCGTGGTTTTCTCCCATTTGGGTTTCCATGTAAATATTGGTGTATTGTGTATTTGATGTGATGTTGTCGATGTGATTATATGCTCATGATATATTGAATGTAAACATAGATGATACATTGATGATAAACTGCTAAACATTGTTGTTAAAGTGAAAGAATATATATTGTGGTTAAAAGTGGTATAAAGTGCAAATATTTCACCCCCCCTCTCAGTATTCCAACAATTGGTATCAGAGAAGGTTCCTTTAGGAAATAGTTTAACCACTGGAAGGAAGATCATGGAGAGAAACAATTTGTATAAAAATGGAATACCACAGTTTGATGGAAATAACTATGCATTTTGGAGCAGAAGGATGAAAACATATGTACAAGCACAGGGATTTGATTTTTGGAAATCGGTAGTAGACAAATACAAAGAGATTGTCACTCCTCCAACAGATAACGATTGAAACAAACTCAGTCAAAACAATTCGAGGGATAAAAATGTTGTCCTGAATGTAAATGTCAAGGTTATGCATTGTGATTCTGCAAAATACATATGGGACAAACTTCAGAATGTTTATGAAGGGGGTGCCAAAGTTAAAGGAGTTAAGATTCAAACTTACAGAGGTTAATCTGAACAAATAAAGATGAAAGAAGAGGAAATCATTGCAACCTACTTTCTACGAGTTGATGAAATAGTGAATGTTATTAAAGGTTTGGGAGAAGAAATGAAAGAACCATTCATTGTTCAAAAGGTACCAAGGTCTCTACCAATGAGATTTGATCTGAATATTTCATCCCTAGAAGAAAGAGAAGACCTGGGTACGATAAGTACGGATGAGCTACATGGAATATTTATAGCTATTGAAATAAGGACAATATAGGGAAATCCATCCACAAAAGAAGTATCATTTAAAGCATCCAAAAGGACAAAGAAGAATAAAAGGCCTGAGTCAAAGCCAAACTGCAGTTGTAGCGATGATTCAGATGAGGATGAAGAAATAACCAATTTCGTAATAAAGTTTAAAAGAGGAACCAACAAGTACAAAGGCATGCTTTTCTTTAAATTTTTTAATTGTGGTAAAATTGGTAATTTTGCAAATATGTGTCCTTATGCTAAGAAGTTAGATAGTGATGAAGAAGAAGATCCTAAGAAAGAAAATAAATATCAAAAGGAAAATAGGAACAATAAAAGGAAAATCTTCAAGAAAAATCTCTACGCAAGAGAAGATAGTTCTTCATCTGATGAAGATGATGAAAGTGATAGTGACTCAGAAAAAATATTCTTTATGGCTATGAAAAATAAGAAAAATGATGAAGAAGAAGTGGATCTTGAGGCAAAATTAATCAGTGCTTTAATTAAGCTAAAGAAAGAATGGAAGAAAAACAAATCATTCAAATAAGAAAACAACCACTTGAGAACCCTACTTGAATAAGGAAAAATAAAGGAAGAAGTAATGCAGATCTAGACGATAAAGAAAGAAAAAGAGTGTGAGAAGCTTGAAAAGGAAATTGTGACATTGAGAGTTGAAGTCAACAAGCTCAACAAGAACTTGAAAATTTCTCAAGTACTATAAAACACTCTCAATAGTCAAAATCCATACAGTGACAAATCCAAACTAGGATACAAGAATGTTCATTTTGAGGAAGGTTCAAGCTCCATGACGAAAGCAATAGAAGAAATGAGTTATGAAGAAGTTGTCAAAGGAATGAATCATGGTCAACAAGAATCAGAAAGGAATGAATATAGAAGAACTTCTACATTCAGGCAACAAAAAGGTCAATCATTATGAAAGAAACAACCAAAGAGAAGATATTGATCAACCCTAGAAGGATTACAGAAGGACTACACCACAAAGAAGATCATTCACTCCAAGGTATGCAAATTTATTTTATAGTCATTGTTTTTATTGTACTAACTTTATACATAAGGTTGCATATTGCAGGGGTTATGAAAGAAATGATCAAGAAAGATATGCATATGTGGATCCATGTAATATTGAATGTCACAAATTCCACAACTGTGGACACATAGCTCGAAATTGTAGAAGAGTGATGAAGCCTCCCATGAAAGAAAATACTAATGACATATACAAGAAGGCTTTGAAAAGAAATGAAGAACAAGAAGAGGAGGTAAATGAAGAATAGGTCCAAGGAATCGTACTTACAGGATTTGCAGCAACACAAGAACATGATGAATTTACATGAAAAGAGGAAAGTGTCAGAATTCAGGAAAAGGATAAAGAAGAAGATGTCAAAACTTAGTATGATGATATAATTTAGAAAGAGGATGAAGATGGAGATGTTGTTGGATTACTGAGAGGGGGGGTGAATCAGTAATAACGTAATTTTAATCCTTTTTCTTCAAATGTTATATCAATGTAGAATTATTATCCAATAATGAGCAGTAATAAATAAGCAATGAACAAATGAACAATCATAC